>JARVLU010000665.1:20478941-20491065 GCA_031762415.1 Simpsonichthys santanae
ATATAGTATACAGTATATATACATAAATAATACCAATACAAAATGTAGCATGAGTGTTTGAAAGTATACATTCTGCTTAGTTTTTGTTTGTGTTCATATACAAAGTAATAACAATACAAAACTTAAAAAAAATAATAATAATAAATTGGCATCTATGGAATAGAAACAATGTACTGAAAGTAGATCAACAAAAGTATCAATACAGTACAATGCTAGCTGCTGGCTCTAGTCTGTAGGTAAACAAATATGGAGGATGTATATTCCGGCAAGAAGATGCTAAGATGGAGATAAAAGCATAAAACACAAAAAAAGAGAAAGTACGGAAACTGTCAAGAATACATATTAATGGTCAGAATGGTGGAGAGTCAGAAAGACACACACAAAACTGGAGGCTGGTACATTTTTAATTTATTGACTGGAACATGGATCATCATTATGAAAACAAAATGCTTCTTATTTAATCCACCGCAGCCCTCCCACATCTGACTGCACAAAACATCCCATCCGGGGATCCTGGCAGCAACGGTTGCCATGACAACCCATTAATTCTTGGAGGCCACCTCCTGGTGAAAATTTAAAACCCACCCTGTCAACACAAAAAGCTCTCCTGAGGCTCAAAGGCATCCTTGGCATTCAGAGTAAACAAAACAAGTCCCTCCAGGAAGAAAGTTTTTGTTAAAAAAAGTGCCTTCGCGTGTGGAGAAAAGCTGGTGTCGCTCCAGGTACGTGTTGGTTCAGCTCATGTGCGAGTACAACGTGCTCTCACACGGATTCGTCAACAAAAGTTTAGCATGTGCTCCTCGGAGCTTCGAACTGCCATATTAGGCCTGCGGAATCTGACTTGCAGGAGTATTTTTAGCCTCGCGGGTGATTTCTGTTTGGGTGAGATCCCTGCGGCGGTTGTGAAGGTTTTCCACCGTCCAAAGTGTCACGCCAGAAGGAGATGGAGCCGTCCGAATGTGTGAGTCACTGTGGTTGCGAGGAAACTATAAATGAACCAAAGTCCCCAGATGTTGAAGATTTGACCGGACTCGGACCGTTCATCATCGGTGCAAGAGTTGGACGCTGCTCTGAGATGGAGAACGGGTGGAATATTTCTTCTCTTCCTTTAACATCTCCATCTGCAACACTCTGAACCCTTCTTCAGAGAATTTGTTCTCTGCAAGACTTTTATCATCTTGTACAGCAAAGAATTATGTCTTTTTTTTATTTTTTATTAATCATTTATTCATTTCATTTAAAAAACACATATACAGCATACATAAACATATATACATACACACATATATACATACAATATAAAAAAATGTAAATAAAATGAAAGGTGGCAGAAGAAGAACTAGTCTTATGAAAACTGCCCCTTATTTACTTAATTCTAATGTAAATCAAGATATTTTTACAAAATTAAATTTAAATGTAATTCACAAAGATAATAATGATTATTTATTATTAGATTATTATTATTTATAGACAGTTAAGTAAGGGGTGGTTCACATTTGTCATCTTTTCCACTAGCATTGAAGCCATACACGGGAGGGGGCGGGGTCTAAGAATGCTGTACGCTTTTAAAATGAACAAAATGTTCGCCATTTTTTGATAACTCCCTGCATGACCGACATGTTGCTATTTTTTCCCACATTGCCCAAGTGCAAGTGTTGTTCCTAACTGACCCCTTACCATCCTACAGCACTTCCACTATTGTTGTACACTTTTATAGAAAGTCAAAGGTACTAAATACGACCTGAACTGTTCAAATTTGGGACAAAATGCTCAAATGAATGTTAGCACTGTTCTTCCACAGCGTTTTAATTGAATTAATTCCTCTCACCGATGACCTGATGTTTCAGAGCCAGCTCACACGCATTGTGGAGAGCCGTCTGTATCCCTGGAAGTCAGCGGTCCGGTCCAGTCAGATGAGGAGGATCACAGCCCTCAGGAGGAGGCCATGGAGGTGGCAGACTTGACATATTTGAAGCCAAGTGTTTACTTTAAAGAACCTCCTTCATTCCAGGTACAAATACATAAAAACCTGTCAATTAGATCTTCCTTTTTTTTTTTTTTTTTTTAACAAGTAAACCTTCATTAAACATGTGAATGAGCTCACTTTTAACACCAGACAGTCAAATCTACAAACCTGGACAAACGAAGAACAATGTACTTTTTTAAAATGCTTCAATTTTATTTTACACATACATCAAAAAACACAATAAAATAAATAAAAATAAAAGATAGATAAGCTCCATTCATACTGGATTAGGGATCTTTGCTGTCATTTTTAATTATCTATTTATTTATTTATTTATTTTGCATAGATGACCAAAAAATTGAAGCATTTTAAAAGTAGCATTATGCAGACAGTGAAACATGGTGGAGCTTTCATCATGCTGTGGGTTATCTCAATAAGATGATTGCAGTGAACTGTTTTAAAAGCGATGACAAAATTAACAAATTTTGGAAAATTAGCTTCAAAATTTAAAAAAATAAAATAAAATAAAATAAAAAAGAGGACAGACTTAATTGATAATGGCTAAATGAAGCACTTTTTAAAAGAACACACAACAGTGTGATGGAATCATCATGCTGTGACCTACTTTGATACTTAATAACTGAAAAATGTAAACACATTTTACAAAGAAAATGACCTGATGCAAAATGAAGCATATAAGCTAAGATAAGATAAAATAAGATAAGATAAAATAAGATAAGATAAGATAGAACTGTATTGATTATGCAGGAAATTGTTGATACAGTGGAGGTTTTATCTTGTTTTTGCTGCTTGGCTATTTCAAAGCAGTAAAAATATAAAAAGGATGAACAAATTACACAATATGAGAAGTTTTGTTTGTTGTTGGGGTTTTTTGTGTCCTTTTTTTTTGTATTTTACTAAAATATATATACTGTATAATTTATGTACCAGTGCACTATTTTTGCAGGTCTTCAGTAACTTTTGATATATTAATCATATTTAATGATTTTTCACCATTTTCTTGCTTTTATTTTGACACATTTGCTTAAATTTGAGGATATTAATAATTTCAAAGTGCTTTGATCCATTGAAGGTGACGCCATGCGACCAGATCGTAACTGAGGGTCAAGATGTTGTCTTAGCAGTAAAAGTCAGAGGGCAGCCCAAACCCAAGGTGTTGTGGTAGGACACCTTTTCTTTCATTTTTCTATTTTACTCTTTACTTTATGTGAAACTTCGAGCTTTCATTGTGGCCAAACAGCCGCCTATAAATGCTAACGACACGTTGTTTTGACCCAGGCTGAAGGACGGAGTTACAGTGAGGACACAAGGGCGTGTCGCCATGCGAGAGCGCGAAGACGGATTATTCGAAATAAGGGTGGGCTCGGCTCAGAAGGCGGATGCGGGGCTTTATACCTGTAAGCTCATCAGCGCGAGTGGAACTGAGCAGGCGGAGTGCAACGTGGAGGTCAGAGGTGAGTCATAAACCACTGATGATGATGATGATTTATAACAAAATATATGTTAATATTCCCCGTTTATCAACAGCAGCAGAACACACAGGACTTAAAATCACCAGAGGGATGAAAGACGTGGTGGTAAAAGCCGGGGAATCGGCCATGTTTGAGTGCCACATTGTGGGGCCTTCGGAAGTGGATGTTGATTGGCTGTCCAATGGGAAGCTCATCCAGCCAGCGCTGCTCAACTGCAAGATGCACTTTGATGGAAAGAGGTGTGGCTGGTTTCTACAAATGTTTTATGTTTTTAGAGTCCTAACAGAGATTCTGCTCAGTTTGGTGCATTTCATTGTGTCTTGGCCCTGTTCAAGCTAGCCATTAGCGTGTCCTGATGCATGCTCAATAATCCAGGTAGATAAATCTAACAAGGTTGAGGGGCCGTTTACACGACACGTATTTTGAGTGAAACCCCACCTTTCTCTCTGCGATTTAGCCGTTCATTTACACAACATCAGCCCCTGGCCTCGCTGAATCCAGAGGTTTTCGAACCCTGGTCTCAGCGTTAACATTTTCGGGGGAACCCCACGCCGAGGTGTGAAAAGCACCGAAAAGTGTGAAAGCACTACAAACGTATATTTCATGCACGCGTGGACCGATGGTATATTTCTATCAACGACAATGGTGTCGGAGTATAACATCCTGCTTTCTGTGCTATGACTGGAATTTATTTTGAGTCTCGTAGTTAATCTACGCCAGGATGTAGCTGCTGTGTGACCGACATCTGTGTTGGGAAGAGACGTCAGTCAGATCGAGTTCGAAATCACTAACGAACCTGTCGAGGCAGGCGTATATTTCACACGTTGCGCTGGACTATAACATACTAAATGTGCTAAATAATAACAGTTTAACAACAATAAACAGTATTTCTGTTAGTGATAGCAGATGTAATGAACCTATCTGAGCTAAATGAAGCTATCTGGACATTATATAAAGTTATGTGATTTTAAATTATGCAAAACATATTGCATGTTATTAGAGTTGAAAATGACAACATCAGGTTTAATTTTTTTTTATACACCACAAACTGTATGTCATACAAACACTGATAATTAAACTAAACACTATTAAAAGCACGTTAATCAAACTGTAAACTGAACTGTACTCTTCCTCTCTGTTGTCATCCTGGAGACTGACGCCATGTTGTTTATCTGGCTTGTCCAGGATGTCACTCCGCTGCTTAATGCAGCTTAAAACATTGAACGGATTGGAAAAAAGAACTGAGGGGAATTTTAGGTGAATAGTTGCTCCAGAATCTCTCTTGATTTCAAGGTCTTCATGCACCGCTGAGTCAGTGCTCCCTCTGATGGGAAGACAGCTTCTACGCTCAGGAAAAATAAAAATAAAATCTCAGTTGGTTGTTGTGTAACCAAACAACACAAGCAAACTTTATCAAGAATGTGTATTTACCTGCTGTAGCATTGCTCGACGGCTACCATGGGAATGGGAAGCCCGACATCATTCTTGTCAGCTCACTGAGCTCATTGTTCACTTAGCATCCGGTGTCGAGCTGTTAGACGAAGCGGTCCCGCTTGGCATCAAATCCATCGACTAGTATCCGGAATCCGGCTTTAAGTTTTGTTTTTACCTGGGCTTTCAACCCAGAGGAACGTCCTTACCGACAGCAGTCCCAGGCAGCGCACATACGCATTAGGTGAATGTACAAAATTCACAGCGCCAATGCCAATGACCTGGCATAGCAACTACAAACTCGAGGGGTGGGGGCGGGGGGGTTGTTCTCCAGTTCCATGTAAGCACAGAATGCTTCTGTGTCAACGAAGATGTTTTTTACTTGAATCGACATCCGAAAAACTCTGCGTTTCCCCTGTCCATGTCCGTGTAAAGGGGGTCTAAGTCAGGTCCTCTGGACGGATTCGTCTTTGTTGATACGTTTCGTCTTTTACCCAAAAGATCGTCAGTTCTGAGGCACTGCAACAGACTCTGTCTTATAAATAGCACATTTTCATAGTGGATCAACCGGTTTGCTGGTGACAGCCAAAACTAGTTGTTCACATGTAAAAGTAGTATCATCAGCCTAACAATTAAACGTTAGTGCCCTGATGTCTGCTTGCTATTCACAGAGGACTGAATGATACTCGCAATAACAGCATTGTAAGAGGGGGAACCTGGATTACTGAGCATGAGCTTTGGTGTTTTTGAACAATTTTGACATGAATGCCTCAGAAGAGTTGATGGGGGGAGAAGGCTGGCCCCTGAGGTCATCTTATCGGCTCAAAACTGTTTTTTTCCACTATTGGTACTCAGTTTGTTGGTGGCTCCTCAGATTGAAGACGTCCTTTGGATGAAGGACTAAAGGTCCCAGCAAAAATAGAAACTGTCCAGATGACCTGAATGAACATAGTTGGATTTTTACCTGGATTATTGAGCATGAACTTTGTTGGTAAGAGGGGCCAGTTGAGCATGGGGACCTCCATCCCTGTTTAACAATGGACAGGTTCTCTTCACAAAGATGGCTTCCTTTACTCCTCTCTCAAATGGAAGATGGATCGTTTCAACAAAAAAGAATCTATCCAGAGGACTTGACTTAACCTTGTTAGATAGCCATTAGCATGCTAATCCAGTCAGTTCCCTTGAAATGAGGTCATTTAAAGATCATTCTACAAAAGGTAAGTTAATAATTGATTAGAACACCTCTACAGAACCACACTTCCAAAGATCTGAATCATCAGGTACACAACAGGTACTCTGAGTGAGACATCTTGTGCATAAGACTAAGGTTATTTTCAGTGATCATGACGGGAAAGGCAACAGAAAATGTACTTTTAATCTATTTATTAATGATATTGTAACACTTTTTGTTCTTTTAATTTTATTGTTTACTTCTTTGTCTTCTGTTTGATAGGTGCCGCCTCATGCTGAATTCTGTCCACGAGGATGACAGTGGAACGTACACTTGCAAGCTGAGCACTGCCACAGGTGAAATGTAAACTTTGCTCTTGAAGAGATTTGCATTAAAAGCAGTTCTCGTTTAAAAAGGTCTTCAGAAGAAAACAATCCTGAAGATGTTTCGTCTTTACAGAGGAGCTGACTTCAAGTGCAAACCTGAGAGTCGCTCCTTCCAGGGAGCCCCTGTTCACTCGTAAACTGGACATCCTGGAAGTGATCGAAGGACGCACCGCACGGTTCGACTGCAAGGTGAGCGGTTCACCTGCTCCGAGACTCACGTGGATGCACTTTGGTAAGACGCGCCGCAACGACGTTCCTAAAGCAACCTCAGACAACACAACGCTCCTGAGAAAAATGTGTTCCTCTTGCAAATGTTCTTCCAGAGACACGAGTGGAGGAGAGCGATAATGTTCGCATTCTTCAAGAGGGGGGTCGTCACTCACTTGTCATCGCCCACGTTAGCAGCGACACAGAAGGCTTTTACACGGCCATCGCTCAGAACGTTAATGGAAGGTCTGAGTGCACCGCTGAGCTGTATGTGCAAGAACCCAGAGCTGCAATCTCTTCACACATGTAAGAGGGGCTGTATCATTTCAAAAGATTTCTTAAAGGGATCTCAGACTAGTCGTAACAACAGAACTTATTTGACCTTTTCAAGTACTTCAACTATAAATGCTATATTATATGCTGTTTGATTTTTATAATTGAAAAAAAAAAATCTTACCAATTAGCCTGACATGCACAGACAGTTCTACAAAATGGCTTCACAGAGCAGTCCT
The DNA here is from genome assembly GCA_031762415.1 of Simpsonichthys santanae. Taxonomy (NCBI): domain Eukaryota; kingdom Metazoa; phylum Chordata; class Actinopteri; order Cyprinodontiformes; family Rivulidae; genus Simpsonichthys; species Simpsonichthys santanae. The sequence continues at coordinate 20,486,108 of JARVLU010000665.1, forward strand.
TCCTCTAACGGTTCGTAAATCACAGGCGAAGCGTCCTCGTCCCGCTCAGATGTGAGCTTTGAGCAGAACCAAAAGAGGCGGAGCAGAACTCAGCTGTGTTGATGGAGAGCGATGCGTTCAATGTGTGTTGGACGCCGCCCTCATGTCACTACAGGTAGTCCCCGAGTTACGAACGAGTTCCGGACCTAAGGACCGTTCGCAACTCGATTCTGCTGTAAGTCGGAGCCGAACGCACATGGCGCCATAAGTCCGGATTTTCGTCCGTAACTTGAAACTGAAACCACATGGCGAACGGTAACGGCATTTTAAACACGTTTTTTCATGTTATTTCAATGTAAAACAGCTTAGAACGCCATTTTAATGTGTTTCCAAGCAGCTAGCTAACAAAATACCCTAAAAAAAAAAAAAAAAAAACGATAAAAACATAAATTGCTGCATAAAAAAGGCAACGTAAGGTGTGATGATGTCACTGGGGGCGGCGCCGTAAGTCTGAGTTGCTGTAAGTCGATGGCGCCGTAAGTTGGGGACCACCTGTATAATGAATTAAATCCACAATCCTCTTTGTGGTTAAATATTTTTAAACTAACTGCAAATTTGCTGTGGATCATCATCAATATTCTCTCAGTAATCTTTTTGTTACTCACATTACTGGACAACAGCTCTGCAAATTTTGTTGGTTTTTTGTTTTCTTCACACAATGTCCATTAGAGGACGGCTGTCTTCAACACATATTGTGACTGTATGCATGTGCACAGCTGCCACTGATAACGCCCTGGGTGACAGAATGCATCACTTTGTGGGAGAGAGAGACAGAGAGTGCACAGCCTTTTGACGCGTGTTTCTGCTGTTTTAATTTTTATAATTAAACAATAACAACACGAAAAGACAAATATTTACAGTATTTGCTCCAGATTACAGAAGCTGTAATTTATTTTTCCACAAAAGTTCTTTCTGTGAGAGAGTCATTTTCAGGTGTGTGTAGTTTATCATAAATTTCTTCAAGTCTGTTTCTGCGCATTTTAAACCATTATTAGATGTGTACCAATATGAAATGATAATCATTTTAGATTAGTACAATATTGTACTGTCCTAAATAAACTGTATGAGCTACAAAGGATGATGTCACCTTGTGGTAATTATCTGTGCAATGTTTCTGACTGTTTACAAAGTTTCTCAGTGGGAAATGGGTTCCATCCATCCATCCAACCATCATCTTCCGCTTATTCCGAAGTCGGGTCGCGGGGGCAGCAGCCTGACTATGGAGGCCCAGACATCTCTTTCCACATGCACCTCTTTCAGCTTTTCTGGGAGGACCCCAAGGTGTTCCCAGGCCAACCGAGAGACGTAGTCTCTCCAGCGTGTCCTGGGTCTTCCCCAGGATCTCCTCCCAGTCGAACATGCTCGAAACACCTCCCTGTGTAGGCGCCCAGGATGCATCTTTACCAGATGCCAGAACCACCTCAACTGGCTCCTCTTGATGTGGAGGAGCAGCTATTCTTCTCCGAGTCTCTCCCTGATAACTGAACTTCTTACCCTATCTCTAAGGGAGAGTCCAGCTACCCTGCGGAGGAAACTCATTTCAACCGCCTTTATCCACAATGTCATTGTTTTGATCACTACCCAGATTCGTGGCCATAGGTGAGGGTAGGAATGTAGACCGACAGGTAAACAGAGAGCTTTGCCTTACAGCCCAGCTTCCTCTTCACTACAACGGACTGGCACAGAGTCCGCAATACTGCGGACGCTGCACCAATCTGTCTGTCATTCTCATGCTCCATTCTTCCCTCACTTGTGAACAATACTTCAAGATACTTGAACTCTTCCACTTGAGGCAGAACCTCACCCTTCAAGAGAGCAGTCCACCCTTTTCCAGATATGGGTTGTTCTTGTTAATATCTAGCTCAGGTTTGGTTTGGCATTGATGCGGAAGTCTGTTGTTGGCTTTAAGCTGGCACCATGTGGTTGTTCCCGGTATGTATAAGGGGGAAATGCTTCCTGAATGAGGGCACATGTACACATACGTACATTTTATTGAGGACGATGTCACACGTGAGCAACCTTCTCGTGATGCTAGCTTTGCTTTGCTTTGCATATCATTGTATAGCTTCCCCCAAATCAATATTTTCCTGTAAGCTTTTGAGGGGGGTCTCCATTATGCTTATAAAAATGTTGAAAATTGTGAATGATCCCTTGGATGGATGGATGGATGGATGGATGGATGGATGGATGGATGGATGGATGGATGGAGAGAGAGAGAGAATCCAGTCTACTGTTCCAACTAGTCTGAGATCTTTTTTTTAAAGTAGGACCAAAGCAAACTCATTTTGAACTGTGTTGGTCTTCACCAAGGGCCAAGTTAGAAAAGATGCCGTCCATTCCCGAGGAACCCGAAGTTCTTGAAAACGAGTTGGAGAGGAGGACCATGCCAGACTTCGTCAAACCTCTGGCTGACATGGAGGTGATCGAAGGGAAGGAAGCAGTGCTGAAATGCAAAGTGGAAGGCTTTCCGTACCCAACCATCTCCTGGTACCACAACGGCAAACGCATCGAAAGTAGCGAGGAACGCACAATGACTCAGTGTAAGAAAAAAACAACTGGAACACGAAGCCTTTCTTCGAGGTGCTATTGCTGTAAATGAAAAAAAAATGATGTGTGTTCATCAGACAGGGATGTCCACAGTCTGGTCATTCGAAGTGCGTGCCACACTCATGGCGGCGTCTACAAAGCTGTAATCTCAAACAAAGTGGGCAAATCAGCCTGCTATGCTCATCTGTATGTGACAGGTAATGATTCATGTACACGTATGCAGTTTGGAGCTGTATGTAAGATAAAGCAATATTTTCCTAATATCGTGTATATATTTTGAAATAGACATTGTTCCAGACCCTCCTGATGGCCCCCCCGTGATCGAGGCCATCACAGGGAAAACGATAACCCTCAGCTGGAAGCTACCAAAGAGGCTTGACCCTTCGTTTGGTGGGTTCATCACTGTTTCTGTGCCTGTAGTTTTACTCTTGGGCGTTTTGATGTTTCGCTCAATTTCTTCAAGAACGGAGAAAACTATTTATAGCACTCATGTCCCAGATAAGTTTTTAATGTCTCCTGGCAAAAACCACGTCTTGTCAGCCCCCATCTGAAACCAAGACAAATTATTTCCTTTGGTTTCCACTCAGTTGTTGTATATGAAGATAAATTGGTCTCAGGTAGTCACACAATTTGTATGCGTGCAACATGATCCGCAAGCATACCACAAGATTCACAAATGCATAAACAGTTTTTTCAATTGTACTCATTTCACATTGTATGTAGGCGTAATTGTCAAATACTGTACACAAATCACCTGCTGCACATGGAGCAGCTTGCCTGTGAATGTGGCTTTTGACACTTACCGCTCCAGATTCACAAAGATAATGCCACAAATCTTGTTGTGTGACTATTTTTGAGACTAATTTATCTCCATAGTCTAACATGGCTGTACTTTCAGATTCCAACTCCTTGCTTTACGTGGTCCAGCAGCAGCCTCTGGGCTCCATCCAGTGGTCTGTTGTGGCTTCCAACCTGAAGGAGACCAATTACACCATCACCTCCCTGTCCAAGGGAGTCCGTTACTCTTTCAGAGTGTTGACGTCGACCGGGAAGACGTTGAGCAAACCGTCACCCTCCACTGATCTGGTTCAGTTGCTGGACAGAGGTACAGAGACAGTGCAAGACTAATTCTGCTGGTGTAAAGTAAGACGTTTGAGTCTTTAAATCTTTTAACTTCTTCAGGACCTTATTTAAGGAAAGCGCCAGTTATTTTGGACAAACCTGACATTGTTTACTTGGTGGAAAACCAGCCAGCAAATATCACCATCACCTTGAACCACGTGCATGCAGCCGTCACCTGGAAAAGGTGCGTTCTTGACTTTTAATGATACGTTTTTTTGTACTAAACGTTACAAAAACAGTTTTGTTTCTTGTCACGCCTTTGTCTGGGTTTTCTTCAGGAGGGGCGTGGTGTTGGTCAGCAAACCAGGAACCTACGAGATGAGCATGCCAGACGACGATCAGCACACCCTGAGGCTCCAGCGGGTCAAGAGCACCGACGCTGGTCAGCTGGTGGTCACGGCCAGCAACCAGTTCGGCAGTGACCTCTGCACACTTCAGCTGACCATGGCAGGTAGGTTCACGCAGGATGTGATAAATTTACCGTCTTAGTGAGAAAGGCTAAATCTGTTTGGAATTGCATCCGTTCCTATAAATGTAAATCCTCCTTTTCTGCAGTTGCACCAAAATTTGAAAGCATCATGGAGGATGTGGATGTGCAGGTTGGGCAAACAACTTGTCTGGCTGTTGTGGTTGAAGGAAAACCGGATCCAGACATTTTGTGGTTCAAGGTATTTTCTTCAAGAGAATGCAAACTATTACATTGGTCTAAACTTCAGCACCTTCAGGTGTATTTTTTAGCATCTGCTGCCAAAAGATAAAAAACAGGGGTGTGATAAGATAAAGTTTTTGCTAAAGTGCTCTGTATTATCAAAATATCTTGTGAACCACTGGACAGATTTTTCATGGAATTTGCAGAAGAATCACTTTTGGTACATCTACAACCAAAAGACTTGAAGTTATTTTCCAGGTTTGTCCAAAACGGCCAAAGCTCAAAACCAAATCAAATTTATTTGTTCACCAAATAGTAAAAATGTGACACAAAACACAGGAGACAATGAACACGAACAAAAAACAAACAAACAGCAAAAATAAAATAAGTATGAGACAAAAAAATAAAACCACTGAAAAAAATGCAACAAAAAGGAACTGCTAACTGCAAAAAATATCAGCTCATGTTCAAAGCCTGTTGAGTATAGATGTGTTTTAAGACTTAAAAACAATGGAGGAGGAGGTAGATGGCTCAGCATAAGGGAAACAGTACACTACCTTTGTAGCTTTTTAGCTAGCACGTCTGTATTGCGCGCCGCTAG
>JARVLU010000665.1:20491165-20507482 GCA_031762415.1 Simpsonichthys santanae
CTACGTCAATGCTAGCAGTTGTCAACTGGGGTGGGGGGTGGGTTCAGTTCGGTAGGCAGCATGCTCTGGGCAGGGTTGTATAATGGTAGTGGACCAGCCTGAACCTCAAGACAACTAAAATCATGGTCGTTAGACCTCAGGGATTTGGATGGCACATAAGGCGGCAGGAGGTCAGACAGGAACATGGGAATCTGTCTGTCTTATATGTCATGATTAAAACTTTGTCAATTCTAAATCAATCAGGGGCTCGTTCAGAAAAGCCAGTTGTCTGGGAGATATATTTGAATACTTTTTTGTTTTTGCTAAAAGACGACCTGCAGCTTTCTGAACTAACTGCAGTCATGAGAGACCGGCCTGACCAACACCAACATACAACTAGAGAAACTGCATTTCCTGCAAAAATACAGTACAGTGTGAATGCTTATTGCAGAAGGACTTGCTGAAAAACAGCTGAAATTAGGTAAAATATGCTGAATTGTAGCTGGAATGAACGAACAAGTCTTCATTAGATGAATAAAACAGAAAGAACACATTTTTCATGAATAAGGTATAAAATTGCAGAAATTAGCACAAAAATGAGCAAATTAGCTAAAACAAAAGGGCTGAAATTAGCAAATTGCTGAAAAGTAGCTGAAATGGCACAAAGAAGCTTAAACAACCAGAAGGAAGCGGAAAGAGTTGGATTGAGCTAAAAAAAATGTACAGTAATAAGCTGAAAAGGCTAAAATTAGCATAAAACTGCTTAATAGTAGCTGAAATAGCAGGAAAAAGCCAAAACTAGCATAAAAAGATGAAAGGAGCATAACAAGCTGAAATTACCATAAAGAAGTAATTAGATTGAACGTAGAAGAAATTATCATGAAAAACTTGAATTTATCTTAAAACAGCTACAATTAGCTAAATATGCTAAAAAAAAATTAAAAAGTAGCTGAAAAGATAGAAAAAGCTTAAGTTAGCAGAAGAAAGCAGAAAGAATACAATTGCCCAATTAGGCTGAAAGAAGCAGAAATGAGCACAAAAAAAAGTGAAAATTAGCTGAAAAAGGGTGAAATTAGCATAAAACATGGTAACAATAGTAGCTGAAATAGCAAAAATATCTGAAACTTGCAGAAATACGCTGAAAGGCGCACAATAAGCTGAAATTAGCTGAAAGAAGTTAAAAGAAGCACAAAAATGTTGTGGTTAGCAGAAAGAATCTGAAAGGAGAACAAAACAGCTGAAATTAGCTGAAAAAAAAGCACAAGGAAGCTGAAAGAAGCTGAAACAGAACAAAATGTGAAAGGAGCAGTAAAAGGTTGTAAACACATCTAAAGATGTGAAGGAGGTCAAATGAGCTCAGTTCATTTTCTATGAGAGAAAAAAAGTCAGAAATTACTGAACATTTCAAAAAGCTAAAGTTGCACCAACACCAAAAGTCATACTAAGACTGCACGTTTTGATTTATGATTTGTTGAAATGGCTTCAGGGCAGCAAGGTGACGCAACTGGTAGAGCTGCTGCCTCTCAGCAAGAAGGTTGCCGGTTCAAATCCCAGTCTGGGTGGCCTTTCTGGGTGGGGTTTTTGCATGTTCTCTCTGTGCATGTGAGGGTTTTCTCCAGGTACTCTGGTTTCCTCCCGCAGAACAGGCTGATGGGTAAATCTAAATTGTCTCTAGGTGTGAGAGAGTGAATGGTTGTTTGTCTCTACATGTCTCTGTGATGGACTGGAAACAAAGACACTTTAGATCACTTTTCAGTTTGAAGACGTTTCTCTTCACTACAGAACTAACGTCTGTCAAGGTTAAAATTAAAATCAAACGTCACCACCAGTTTTCATTTATTTTTTACACGAGAATTAAAAAAAACAGCTTCCGACCACCCAGATTTGTAGAGGTGATGTAGTTTGCACTAGAGCTGATAATGGATTCAAGTTAATCTGATTCAGTTACCGCTTCACTTGAGTGGTTCACGCTGCGCATCCGCCAACCCCCATTAAATGTTACTTTTTGTACATATCTCAGTTGATATGTAATATTAAGACATGTTTTTACAAACACGTTGAAGACGATGGAAGAAGAACTTAAGAGCAATCAACCAAAACGTTAACGAGCGTTAGCTGTGTGTCGTCTGTCTGAACGTTTGTTAATGTCTTGAAGCAGCTTGTCTGAGTCCGCAGCTGATTCTGCAGGTTTGTTTCTGTGGGGTTGCTAACTCGATGACTTTTACCTGTAGTCTGCCAGCAGACATGACGGGTCCGAGTTCATTTAGACCTTGGATTTGTGGGTCCTGGTTCAGCGTGGGGACTCTTCAACTCAGGAACTGACCAGCTCTCTTTGCACTGGGGCCAAAAACAAGAACTTATTCGAGTTTTAATTCCAGTGAGGCGGTCCAACTGTGGTTTTAGTGACAAGAGCTGCAGGTAGATCGATGGACTCTCTAGGACTGACGAGATGTAAATCGTCTAAAAATGGACGCAGATAGCATTCACAAGATGGTTTTAGTCTTAATCTGTAGCATGAACGATGGTGGGAGATAACCGTTGATGCTGGTTTTTGTTTCTTTGGGGTTGGTCTGTTTCAGGATGAGGTCCTTCTCTCTGAGAGCAGTCACTTCACCTTCGTGTACGATGACCCGGAATATTCCCTCGTGGTCCTGAACGCTCAGCCCAAACACTCCGGAGTGTACACTTGCACCGGGAAGAACGTGGCAGGCTCCATCTCCTGCAAGGCTGAGCTCACCGTCCACACAGGTTAAAAAATAAAATAAAAAATGTCAGCCACATGCAGAAATATTTAGTCTCCACAACTATAGTGTAGCGCAGGGGTCTGCAAGCTGTGGTTCAGGGGCCATATGTGGCCCTGTGGTCCTCTGCTCTGTCGAATTTTGACAAAAACTAACACAAAACTGAACTTTGTTGGTTTTAATACCCACAACAAAAAGGGCTATTTTTTTATCAGTTTTCTTGTGATTTTCAAAGGAAGGATAGTACAAATACACAGAGTACAACATGTTGACTACAACATGCTAGTAGTTTGTTAGCCACTTCTTTAATTTCACTTCCAGTCTTATGATATGATCTTTCTCTCAAATCCAGAATTGTTTTGGAATACCTTTAAGACAAATTGATGAGAAACACTGTGCCGAGTGAATTTGATAATAATGGAAACTAGAGAGATTTAATTTCCTACCAAAATGCAGTGTGAGTGCTGCTGAATCATTGAAAAACAGCTAAAATTTGCTTTACAAACATGCTGTAGTTTAGTTTAAATCAAAAAAACAAGTCTAAATTAGCAGAAGAGACCAGAAATAACACATACATGCTGAATTATGTTTAAATAAGCAGAAATTAGCACAAAAAATAGGAAATTAGCTAAAAAAAAAGAAGCTAAAACTAGCAAAAATAAAAAAATAAAAAAATATAAAAGTAACCAAAAGGGTTGAAGAAGCGTAACCCATGAGAAGGAAGTGGAAAGAGCTCAATGTGGAATTAGCTTAAAAAACTAAAATTTGCATAAAAACAGCTAAATAGTAGCTGAAATAGCAGAAAAAGCCAAAACTAGCTGATAAAAGCTGAACATAACAAGCTGAAATTAGCAGAAAGTAATTAATTAGGCTGAAAGTAGTAAAAATTATCATGAAAAACTAATTTATCTGAAAACAGCTGAAATTAGCTTTAAGAAAAAAGGTAGCTAAAAAGGTAGAACAAGCTTAAATTAGCAGAAGAAAGCAGAAATAACACATTTGCTGGAAGAAGCAGAAATGAGCACAAAAAGTAGAAATTATCTGGAAAAAACAAAAGCTGCAATTAGCTATAACAACTGAAAAGTAGCTAAAAATGCAGAAAGAAGCTGAAATTACAAGTAGGAAGTGAAGAGAGCACGTTTTTGGTTAATTAGGCTGAAAAAAGTTTAAATAAGTGCAAAAATGTGGAATTAGCTGAAAGAGCTTAAATTAGCATACAAAACAGCTAAGTAGTAGCTGAAGTAGTAGAAAAAGCTGAAACTATCAGAAATAAGCTGAAAAAAGCATAAGTTGAAATTTGCAGTAATAAGTCAGAAGAAACAAAAAAAAGTTGTAGTTAGCAGAATTTTTTTTTGAAAGGAGCACAAAACAGCTGAAAGAACAGCTGAAATTAGCTGAAAAAATGTTTAAGTTTGCACAAGGAAGCTGAAAGAAGCTGAAGCAGAACTAAATGTGAAAGGAGCAGTAAAAGGTTGTAAAACAGATCTAAAGATTTGAAGGATGTAAAATGAGCTCAATTCATTTCCTTTGAGGAAAAAAGTGGCAAAAAAGGCTAAATATTTCAAAAAGCTAAAGTTGCACCAAAATTCATAGCAGGATTGTCCTGAAAGAGCTGAATGTTTTGATTTATGATTGGTTGAAATAGCACAAAAGTTGTGAGATGAGAAATGCGCCGAAAATCGTATAGATAAAAAAAATGGATCAAAGAAAATGGAAATAGTTGTTTATTTTTAAACTCCATTTCATATTTGACAAACTAATGTACTTATACTCACTTCGACTTTATGCTTTACTACTTAAGATACTTAATTAATTTTTTCTACAGTTAAAAAGAAAACTCAAATCGGTAAACTAAACTACTGTATGTATATTTTACATCAAAGTTCATGCTCAATAATCCAGGTAAAAAAATGCAACAATGTTCAGTCAGGTCATCTGGATGGTTTCTTTTTTGTTGAAACGTTTCACATCCTTCATCCAAAGAACTTCATCAGTCCGAGGAGCCACAACAAACTCACTCATCAACTCCTCTGAAGCAGCAATGGCCAAAGTGGTTTACCTGGATTACTGAGCATGAACTTTGATGTTTTGAACCACTTTGGCTATGGCCGCCTCAGAGGAGTTGACGGGGGAGAGGGTGGACTCCAGAAACCATCTTATCACCATCAAACTGGTTGGTCCGCTATGTGAGTTTGCTTCTCAAATCGAGTTTGTTGTGGCTCCTCGGACTGATGAAGTCCTTTGGATGAAGGATGAAAATAAACCATCCAGAGGAACTGACTTAAAAGTCAAAAATATCAATAAATGTTAACAATAATTAGATATTTTTAGGTTTTATAATTTCATCCCTACTGGCCGGGAAAGCTCCCTCTAACGAACATGAAGTGGCCCATGAGCCACCAGTTGATGATCACAGTTGCAGCAGGTGGTTTTATGGCTCTGGACAGTTTTATTTAATGAACAAAATGGCAGAAATGGCTCATTTGATCGTAAACGTTGCAGACCCCTGGTTTAGCGAAACCGAATTTACACCACATGAGCAGATTTAAAACTACAGCATGAATTCATGTGTCATTGAACGCAACGCCACATAAAAACCTGTAACGGTGCTTCATGCAGAGCAAAAGGAAGCAGCAGAGCCGATGGAGGATGAAGGGAGCATTCTGAGGAAGATGAGGCATTTGACGGAATACTACGATATCCACAAAGAGATAGGGAGGTGAGTGTGCAGTCTCATCCCCTCAGACACTGTGATGGTGCTAATGGCTGTTCGAGAGCTCTGGGTCGAGCTGAGAGAGGTGACAGGGTGGGCAGGGAGAGGAGGGAGGGTGCACCTGCTCAACAACAGCAGACAGAAGTGGAGATGAGTCACCGGCCTCGGCGGAGTGAACGCGTTAGCTGGCAGATGATTTGTTTTGTTCCGTCTCGGTGGAGACCAGCGTTCACGGTGAATTGGAGAGCCCAAATCTGTTTTTCAGGAAACGGAACGGACAACAGAGCGAAACTCAGATTGATTGCTTCTCCTGTACGAAATGGAAAACCACCCAGAGATGAAAGTTAATTGCAGATAGCAGTTTCTATTTCTCTTTGCAAGTAAGAGTTTTTACAACACTGGAGGGAAAGGGAAGGAAACCATCAGCGGAGATTGTTTAAAGACTTTTCTGTTCTTTGTTCTAAACAAAGTGGATAAAACTCCGCTCTGATTCTTCCTTTTTTTTTTTTTTTTTTTTTCACTTATCCTTTATTTATACAGGTAGTCTCATTGAGCCACAAGAACTCATTTTCAAGAGAGATCTGTTTAGGGAGCAGATGGTGGGGGTTGAGGGCCCAGGGTGGGGTGAATGAGGGTGGAGGCAGGTGTGGGTGTTTCACCTTTTTCCACCCACATTTTTTATGTTGTCGGTACTGAGGCTTGAACCGGCGATCTTCCGATCACGGGCCCACCGTCTCTAACCACTGCGCCACCACTCCCCCAAACTTAGTTCAAGTTTTTTATTGTCATTCTCATCACATGTGGTACATGAAGCGGAACAAAATTGTGTACTCAAGTTCTCAGTTACACCCAAAAATAGCAAAAATATAAAGTATAAAAAGAAACAATATATAAGAATCTAAGATATACACTAAGATGTATGATAAGATATATACTAAGCTATACGCTAAATGAACGTTTGACAATACACTAAGATCTTAGATCTTTTAGCGTATTGCCTAGCATTGGTTTAGTTTACTTTGTATATCTTAGATAAATCTGTATACACTAAGATATACTCTAAACCAACACTAGACAATACACTAAAAGATCCAAGATATACACTAAGATATATGCTAAACCATCGCTAGACAATATGCTAAAATATCTAAGATATACTCTAAGATATATGCTAAGATGTACTAAGATATATGCTAAACCAACGCTAGACAATATGCTAAAATATCTAAGATATACTCTAAGATATATGCTAAGATGTACATTATCATATATGCTAAACCAACGCTAGACAATATGCTAAAATATCTAAGATATACACTAAGATATATGCTAAACCAACGCCAGACAATAAGCTAAAAGATCTAAAATATATGCTAATGTAAAATAGTATTGTAAAATAAACAGCAGCCCAAACATTAATTATTATGATTAATAATAATAATATAATAATAATAATAATAATTAATATTAATAATAATCCTCACTTGAAGCATTTTATGGTTATCTGAGTTTATAACTTTATATCAAGAGCAAAGAGGGGGGACTGGAACTCCCCTCCATCCATCAACATCTGTAGTCTGTGCATGGAGCTGAACAGCTTGAAAAATAAATGAGGTACTGAATTGCATTTTGTTTTTGTGACTACATCTAGACATAAAAACAGGTCCCTAACAAAAATTATGTTACCACATCAACATCCAAGGTGACTGCTGCCATATACGTTCTTCTGCCTTGTGAGCTGGATAACTTGGAAAAAATATTGTAAGTGACTTACTGTTTGACCACGTCTCAGTTTTTATTCTGCTGTTGGATTATGTACAAGGACGGTTGGAAAGGTTGTTGTTTTCTATTTTGAGAGGAGGACCAAGGTTTGTGAGCTTTAGTGTTGAATTAAACATTAAATAAATACAGGGATTAAATGGTACGTCTGGTATAACAAAGCTCCACAATAAGGCAAAATAAATTTTTGTTCATATTGCCCAGTCTACTCTCTGGTGACTAAAAAACACATTAATTTCCACGTGTGTGTATACTGATAGATTTTAGAATTTACTTAGAAAATTATGAGCAAAATTTAAAAAAAAAAACTTTTTTTTTTATTTTTTATTCTTGTCTGTTAAAGAAAACTATCAGTGGCGGGCATAGTTCCGCTAATCCGCTAATCGTGGAACTAACATTCTGTTTAGCGAATTAGTGTTTTTGCTGTGCTAGTGTTTTTGAAAACATTTAACGGAATTGGTTCCTCTAAATTTAAATCTGCTAAATATAAGTCTACTAACTTTTAAAGACAGTTCTCTGAATTAAAAGTGTACAGGAAAATGGTGATTACACAGAGCGATGCTATGCTATGCAGAGCTAAGCAAAGCTAAGCACCACCCAGTGATGTTACTGCTCTCACAATGCTTTTCCTCTCATGTTTTCCACAAACAGTCTCTGACACGTGTCAGTTTACAGCCAATAACAGACTTGAACATAAATGCCAAACCAAACCAGAACAGGAAAATAACAATGAAAAACACATTTTCACATTAAGAAATATCAGAAACAATCAGAAATATTGCACACATAATTCCTACCCAGCATGCTTTGCAATGCTCACACTATCTCTGGGATGTGACTCCCTCACACATTATGAACTTACGATTCATAAACTGTTTTAAATTGTGTTCACTTACACCATTCTCACATTACAGACAGTCTTTCAGTGTCAGCAACAGCAGTGAATAAAATAAAAGTTAGCGCTTTAGCGTTAGTTTTGGCTATTTTTTAAAAAATCTGCTTAGCAGTTTAACGTTAGCTAAGGTAACTTAGGTTAGCTGTGTCCACCATGAAAACCAGTATATGATCTAAAGACAAACCAACAACAAACATGATTGTGTCTTTGTGTTTGTTTGTACAGGGGGGCCTTCTCCTACGTGAAGAGAGTCACACTCAAGAAAGAAAAAACGGAGTTTGCTGCAAAATTCATTTCTGCTCGGGGCAAGCGGAAAGCCTCGGCCCTCAGAGAGGTAAAGCTAGTGTCAGAGCTGGATGACAAGAGGATTCTGTACTTCCACGATGCTTTCGAGAAAAAGAACGTGGTTGTGCTCATTACGGAGCTGTATCCTTTCACTTTTGTTTGACATGTTAGGTAAATGTCTTGAATTTATGATTTGTAATTTACTGAACTTTAGGTAGAACTGCAATTCCAAACAATAGTACACTTCAGATCCGAACCATTGATCTGAATATGTCCTGCGATGCCCTGCATGTATGAATGATGCATTTTCTCCTCTCGGATTCAACGCTGAGCAGTGGGATTAGCAATAGATAGCCTGTGTGGGAGTCATGGTCATTTCTTTTTTATTTCTCTCATCTCTTTAATTTCTTTTCCCTCAACTGTTGTGTGAAGATGTCACGAGGAGCTGCTAGATAGAATAGCCAAGAAGACGACAGTCATGGAAGTGGAGGTTTGTGTGCTTCATTACTACATATTATGTAACAAGCGTCAAGAGTTTATTCCATAATTTCTTTACATTTCAGATTCGCAGTTGCATTCAGCAGATTTTGGAAGGTCTTCGTTATCTTCACCAAAAAAGTATTGCTCATCTTGACATTAAGGTACCCTTGCACCTCGCCTCTTGGATTATCAGTGTTTGTGGCAATGCTTGATTATTAGACCTTACTTTAGTTTTCATATCTTGTTTTTTTCTTTTTAGCCTGAAAACATCTTAATGGCAAGTCCAGGGAGTGACACAGTCCGTATTTGTGATTTTGGAGACGCTGTAAAATTGGATGCTTCAGACGAGTACTACTGCAAATATGGCACACCGGAGTATGTTGCGCCAGAGATCGTTAACCAAACTCCTGTTTCCACAGCAACAGACATATGGTAGGCCACCTGTTCCCTGGCATGGACCGTTGGCTCCATACTGCGTAAAACATTAAGCAGAAGCTACAGAATCAAAGGTATTTCCTGATATAACTGTTTAATTCCCTGCCATGCTTTTTTACAGGCCTGTCGGTGTCATCACTTACCTTTGGTAAGAGCTTTAGCTTTTTAGTAAAGCATTTTGCCATAAAATATCTTTCACTATTAAGTGTAAAAAATGTGTTTTTTTTTCTCTAGTCTTACTGGGGTGTCTCCTTTTGCTGGTGAGAATGACAGAGCCACTGCTCTAAACATCCGCAACTACAACGTAGCTTTCGAGGAACGCATGTTTTCAGACTTCTGCAAGGAAGCCAAAGGATTTGTCATCAAGCTTTTGGTGGTGGACAAACTGTACGCACAATGTAAATCTAATCATAACTTTAGATTTGACCTCCTCTAATGCATCATTTCCCCCCCAACCTAGGAGGCCTAGTGCCATTGAGTGCCTTCGTCATCCTTGGTTCAAGGTATGCAATTAGTCAGACAATCGACCTACATGTGTACCTGTTAATATTCTCAATAAAACTGATGGTAATTGATGTATTTCTCTTACAGTCATCAACAAATAAGAGCATCTGCACAGCAATGCTAAAGGATGTTCTTTCTAGACGGCGCTGGCAGGTAAATGGTGTGGATGATACTGTTTGACATTAAAGAAGAAGAAAGTGCTATGTGTTGGTATCACTGTATGTTCCCATACAATGACGAAATTAGTTATCTGCATTTAACCCATTACACATGAGATACACCCAGGTGGAGCAGTGGGTTGCTGTCAAGGCACCCAAGGAGAAGTTAGGGATTAGGTGACTAGCGCAAGGACACCATGACATGTGGGCATGGCGGGGAGTTGAACTTGCGACTTTCTGGTCCCAAATCGGCTGCCCTTCCTCTACACCATCTCAGCCCCTGATGCAATGTTTACCTGAAGCTTAATGGAATGCATATCATCCACAGCGTTGAGTGCCGAAAGTCAGAATATGTTTTGGG
This sequence comes from Simpsonichthys santanae, assembly GCA_031762415.1. NCBI lineage: Eukaryota > Metazoa > Chordata > Actinopteri > Cyprinodontiformes > Rivulidae > Simpsonichthys > Simpsonichthys santanae. Next base: position 20,501,496 of record JARVLU010000665.1, read on the forward strand.
GATAACTCTCAAGCAATTACATGTGCACCTGCCTTTCACAGCAGTGGGTTATAGCAAAACCAGGTAGCAAAGTTGAGTTTTTTTGTTATTTTGTGATTTTACAGCAGTTGCAAAATGTTTTCAGAAAATAGTTTTTATTTTTATCTGAAATAGAAACATAAAAGCTTACAAAACGTTATGAAATAATCTTGTATGTTTGTTCTTTTCAGCGATCGCTCATTGGCTACAAATCCAAGATGGTAATGAGGTCCATTCCAGAGCTCCTGAATGATTCTTCCAGCCATGTTTCCATTGCAATGCCCCGGCATTTAAAGGAGGGCTCCCCGCCACCCTCATCTTCATCTGATTCAGATGCAGATATGGATGAGCTTCCCTTTATTCCTATGCCCCTATCAGTGGTCTTCTCTGATTCCAGAGTCTCTCTTAATGAGATCTCAGGGGACGACGGTGTCAGACGGCCAAACGTTGTTGATAATGGGAAGAAAAAGAACAATGTGAACGAAGCAGGCACTACAGGAGGGGCTATTAAAAGTGTAACAGATGAAACTCCAAATGAGGAGAAACTAGGGAGCTCAAAACAAAATGCTCTCAAAGAAGAAACAAGTGTCGAGTCTGACGAATCACAGACAAGAGCCAGACGGGCTACGATGAGGAGAGGCAGCTCTGCTGATTCAGCGCTGCTTCACCATAATGACCCGGACGCTGGAAGTGGGAACGAGGACTCAGGTGTGGAAAACAAGGGCCTGAAAAAGACTGTGTCTATGGAGCTACCAAACCGTAGTCCAAGCCCCAGCGCTGCAAAGTTAAGCCAGGAGGAATATGCCCTAAAACTGGAGCTGATGAGGCAGCGGCTGCTCAGGGGAGGGAACATTGATAAAAAGATGAGCGGTCTGCGGGGCCCCTTGTTTGAGACACTTGGCATGGAAAACGAGAGGCAAAGTTCTCTCAATAGAAATTTGAGGAGTTCCAAAGCAGGGCCATCGTCGCTCACCCGAGCAGTGTCCTCTGAGTGTTCTGAAGAGGACATGATAAAAACTAAAGTTCATAAGAGTGTCTCCTTCACTCAGGGGGATTCTGAGCCCATGCCCCTTCACCGTAGGTTTGGAGCCCCCTTAGTGATCCCATCTGCCTCTTGTGGAAGCATGGAGGGGAAGAATCTTCAGGAGGCAACCTCAGTGTCTGCACCAACAGAAAAAACAACACTAGAATCTTTATCTTCTTTGCCAAGAGAGAAAACTTCCTTTAGAGTCCCAGCAGCAGAAGATCTGGACCAACAGCACAAAGAAAGCAATGTGGAAGAACATGAGATCATAGACCGAAGGACCAAAACTCATCCAGAAAGGACTGATAGAAATCCTATAATTGTAATAGAAGTGGATAATGGAGTAGGGAACGACTGTCAAATGTTGGAGCTAAATGAAAATAAAATTAGGACATGCAATAAAGCTGAAGCCAATGCAAACAACATGGAATCTAATGATACATCTGCATTGCCGGAACATCCAGCAGTATTTGCCAAAATAGCAACTGAAGACAAATCCCCTGCTTCTGTTTCCTCTTACGCTGAGCTTCCCACCATCCCTCGCCATCCGGTGCTCAGAACGGACATCAAAGACATTGATTCAGAGGAGGTCTTTGAAGCGAGGTTTAAGAAGCGAGAATCATCTTTGACCAGTGGCCTCCGCAAGCTGACCCGATACAAATCAGAGGAGAAATCACCCGTATCAAGCCGCAAAGTGGTCGATGGGGGAGAGGAGATTTACAGGCCAGGACTGGGGGGTGCACCGCTTGAATTGGTTTCCAGAAGACTACCAGAGAAATCCAAGTCTGTTCAAGATTTAAGAGAAGTACATCAGGAAACAGGCCTCAGTCTGATTGGGAGGTTCTCTTTGCGGTCCAAAAGGTCGACATCCACTGAGAAGAAGAGGGATAAACCAAAAGAGGAAAAACAGCCAAATGTTCAGGAAACAACTGTAAATAAAAGAGTTTTGTGGGCTGTTGGTCGCAGTAAGTCTATAGATACAGCGGAGCTGAATAATGCCGGGACACGGAAGCAGGTGGATGACAAAGGGCCAACAAAAGCAGAGGAGTCTTCAGTTTCTGCAATGAGGCGCAAATTTGAGTCTAAAGTGGCAGGAATCTCTGCCAAAATAAGGAGTCAGTCGGAGGAGAGGAGGGCTGAACAGACAGGGGGTAGTCAGAAAGACTTGGTTCACAAAGACCACAGTAAGGTCTCAGAATCTCCTGTGTTGGCAATGCGTCATAGGTTTGAGAATAAAATGTCAGAAATAGCTACAAAAATACGCAGTCAGTCCGAAGAGAGAAAAGGGGATGTTGAGGGTAAAAGTACACCCCTGTTTGCTCGTCACTGGCATTCCCAGTCAGAGGGACGTAGACTCAAAGAACTGAGCATCCCTGAGAACCAACTGGCAAAACAAACCGGTGGGGCAGCATCAAAAGAATCCATTGAATCCACCTCCAGCATCCAGTCGGACAGAGCCTTGGAGAGTGACCGAAAATCACGGTGGGACAGGTGGGGCTTGACCAGGGCAAAGAGGGACAAAATGTCTCAGTGCAATTTACCATCATCTGTCCCAAAAGATGAAGACTCAACCAAAGGCCAACAGTTTATCCGCTCAACTTCAGATTTTGCTCCAGTGTTCCACATCAAGCTAAAAGACCACGTTCTACTAGAAGGGGACTCCGTGACCCTGAGCTGCCTCCCAGCCGCCAGTCCACATCCCAAAATCACATGGATGAAAGGTAAATTCAGTTCCAGCAAAACAGCTTTTAGAGATCTATGACTACTTGAACATATTATATATGCTAATTCAATATTCTACAAAGTACTAAAAGTTGTTGTTTGTGAGGTGAAAACTCCAAATAACTTAAAAAAACCTGTGATTTTCTATTTTTCATCTAAGGACTTCACCATTATTTTACCTGAAGCAAAGCATTCTGGGGGCAATGATGTACATCGGCTGAAGTGGAGACAAAAACACAAAGAGTCAAGGCTAACAAGCTATAACATATTGTGTATTAGTTCTTATGCACAATATATGGGTCGAAATGATCAAACGTGATCAACTTGTGATGGTTCATTTATTAGCTCTGGAGCTAACGTTCTTAGGTCTAGAGCTAATGCTATTAGCTTTGGAGCTAAAGCTGTACATATTAGCTGTGGAGCTACAACTGTCAGCTTTGAAGCTAACGCAAAATTTATTAGCTCTGAAGCAAATGTCATATATGTTACCTATGGATGAAATGCTATTAGCTCTGGAGTTCATGTAATATATGTATATCGTCTTTATAGCCAACTATACAGTGTATATTAGCTAAGAAGCTAATGTCATATAATAAAATAGCTCTGGAATTAATCTCATAAATACTACTGGTAGCTCTGCAGCTAACGTAAAAGTGGTGTCATTTCAGTATTCTCCTCTGTCAGCACACTCCAATTGAACATCATATAGGTTAATGTCCAGAATTGATATTCAAGCTGAATGGAGCTCTCACTGGAGCAACCTGTCTACATCATTTACCCAGAATGCATTGTGGCATAAATAAAATGACAATGTCTGTGTGACAATAATCTTTAAAAAAATATAAAAACTAAACCACCTACATTATTTTTATGGTCTCATTTTTAGAACTGAAGAAATTGTTGATCAAATACAGTATGTTGATTGTTCCAACTAGTCATGGATCCCTTCAGAAACTCAGAAAAATGTTACTTTCATTTGTGTGTATTTGCAGATCGGAAACCACTGGAGGGGACGGATGACAGGATCAAACTAATCTCACACCCAGATGGCAGACAGCTTGTTACGATCCACAAATCCTGCCACAGGGATGCTGGAGTGTATGAATGTGTAGCTACTAACCCCATTGCCACCATCACCACCTCCTGTACCGTTTCTATTGCCAGTAAGTACAGTAGTTTGTTTTCAACCTATGGACTAAAATCCAAAGTAGATTAACATACGGTAGTGGAGTTTCAGCTTTTCTCATATTTATTATCTGTTGAAACAATTTATGATTTCTTTGCTATTTTTGTCTTGAAAGTTGAAATTAGATTCAAGGTTCAAGCAAAACTATCTCACAAATGCAGCAAAATTCACTAAAAAAAAAATTCCAAAGAAGTTTTGTAACGTTTCACATATGGTACATCCAAAAGGTCCAACATAAAACAATAATCTAAAAGTACCAAAGTTCATGCTCATTATTCCAGGTATAAATCCAACAATGTTCAGTCAGGTCATCTGGATGGTTTCTTTTGTTGCTGAGCTGTTTCGTCCTTCATCCAAAGGACTTGTTCAGTTTGAAGAGCCCACCAAACCAAACTGTATCCCACAAACAGCTCGCTCCCTGAGTGGGGAAAAAAAGGTTTGCTGGTGATAAGATGACTGAAGAAGCCCTTTGGATGAAGGACAAAACGTCTCAGCAACAAAAGAAACCATCCAGATGACCTGATTGAATATTGTTGGATTTATATCTGGATTAATGAGCATGAACGTTGGTATTTGAACCACTTTGGCATGGATGTCTTTGGAGGAGCTGACAGAGGAGAAGCCGGGTCCCAGAAACCATCTTATCACCAGCAAACTGTTTTTTTTTTCCACTCTGGAGTGAGCTGTTTGTGGGATTCAGTTTTGTTTGGTGGGCTCTTCAAACTGAATAAGTCCTTTGGATGAAGGACGAAACATCTCAGCAACAAAAGAAACCGTCCAGATGACCTGACTGAACATTGTTAAATTTAAAAGTACCTACACTTTGACTTACAAACTTTAAAATATAAATAGAGCCAAGATCAAAAGAAATGTTACAAAGTGGCTCATTATGGTCATCACAGTAACAATACACCTGTGTCTGTCACTCCCTGACTGCCAATTTAATGAGGCAAACAAAAATGCAGAGTTAAAAAAAAGACTCAAGCAAACTTTACAAGATCTTTGTCAGAGCTTTGAATGCTTGAAGTGTGAGAGACAGAAAACTGATGGCCTCAGGTGTGAATTTTTATTTTTGCATCTTTTATGCAAAACAGCCGCCATTACAGTATTTTCATAGGGTATTTTCAAAGGGTATTTTCAAAGGTATTTTTGCCACGTAAATTTCATGAAAGACCACAGTGAAAGAGAGCAGACAGACTGTTGCTATGGTTACTGAGCCAATCAGTGCCCCGAATACAGAGCACAATGCTCTGGTTGGTCGTCTTCCATCAATCAGTCAACTGTGTGTCGTGTACAATCTTACATTGAAAACTCGCAAAACAGTGAGTCCACGAAAGTTGAACTGCGAAGTAGCGTGGGACTACTGTAATAGTGTTAGCTCCGGAGTTAATAGTGTTAGCTACAGATAGTGTTAGCTCCGGAGTCAGTAGTGTTAGTTACAGATAGTGTTAGCTCCGGAGTTTAGTGTTAGCTACAGATAGTGTTAGCTCCGGAGTTAATAGTGTTAGCTACAGATAGTGTTAGCTCCGGAGTTAATAGTGTTAGCTCCGGAGTTAATAGTGTTAGCTACAGATAATGTTAGCTCCGGAGTTAAATCGGGAGTTAATAGTGTTAGCTACAGATAGCGTTAGCTCCGGAGTTAAATCTGGAGTTAATAGTGTTAGCTACAGATAGTGTTAGCTTCAGAGTTAATAGTGTTAGCTACAGATAATGTTAGCTCCGGAGTTAAATCCGGAGTTAATAGTGTTAGCTACAGATAGTGTTAGCTCCGGAGTTAAATCTGGAGTTAATAGTGTTAGCTACAGATAATGTTAGCTCCGGAATTAAATCCGGAGTTAATAGTGTTAGCTACAGATAGTGTTAGCTCCGGAGTTAATACTGTTAGCTCCGTAGTTAATAGTGTTAGCTACAGATAGTGTTAGCTCCGGAGTTAAATCTGGAGTTAATAGTGTTAGCTACTGATAGTGTTAGCTCCGGAGTTAATACTGTTAGCTCCGTAGTTAATAGTGTTAGCTACAGATAGTGTTAGCTCCGGAG
>JARVLU010000677.1:0-13243 GCA_031762415.1 Simpsonichthys santanae
AAAGAAAGATTGTTCTTTGATTATTTTGAGTTTAAGACAAAAATAAAATGTCTTTGGGTGAGACATTTTGTGTCTTGGATTCAAATTAATGGGATTACAAGTTCTTTCCATTCAGAAGGTCTTTTGGGACAAGATGGACACAGAGGTATATCCACTACAAGTAAAAAAAGGAAACTGTTGATGTTCCATTTAAGCTTGATGGTGTTGAGATCTGTCGTGTTAGTGAAGTGACAAAAAAAAAGGTTCAATACAGAACAACTGGACTTTATTTGTTGCATGAAAACTTTTCGATCCTCATCCGAGGAGCTTTTTCAATTCAGAGAATCTTCACCAGCATACCAATAGATATCATTCATGATAACCTTTTTATATTTGATTTTAAACTTTGTGATCAGAATCTTTATTTATCTTTCAGATGTTCATTAAAATATTCACTGACAACCAATGTACCAACAAGAAAGCAGGTTTGTTGTTTGAAACTTGCAACAGTTTTTTTTTGTTCATCAGTTGCTGTGCATCTATTCCATCACTCTAAATCTCACAATATACTTGTGATTTATTTTTTGTTTTAAATATGATGAGGTACATTTCTGCGAAGCATACATTGTCTTTTTATGCAGGATTTCTATGAATGCTGTCCATAACATACATGTTAGTGGTGATTCTCAACTTGTCCATGTGAACATACTATTGTTTACCTCTGCGTTAGCTCTGTGGTTGGCCTTATTCCTGTAGCATCGTCACTGTCAGTGTTGTGCACTCAACTAAAAGGCTGCTGATGAGGAGGCGGCAGGTCTGCACTTTATACTACAGATATCACCGGCTATTGTCTGAATATAAAAGATGGCAAGATGTCAGAGAGACTTTCTTCTAACTGTTTAAAGCTCCATTGTGCTTGTTACATCTAGACGACCTAGAGTCTTTCTCAGAATATTCAAAATCTCTCTGAAGACATGCTTCTACGAAGATGATGTCGGGGTCACTGCACCATTTACCAAAGCCTCTGCCATGGAGATAGACTTTATTTTGAAATGTTTTCTCATCCTGTGCTCAATTTACCAGCTAAACAGAATCTTTCTTAGAAGGTATAAAAAAATAAATAAATAAGAAAAGAAAATCACAACAGTCTTGGGTGACATCAGAGTTGCTTTTTCAAGGTTTGTCTCCAAGAAAAGAGATTCACATAAACTGAAATTCTTAGTTATTTAGGTACATAAATTAATATTGCATAAAGGATGATGCACTCAGTGCAGGCTGCATTTATGACTTTGAAGAAATAAAGGCCTAACTTTCCTTGAAGGATATTTATAGCACCAGCTGACAACAAAAGTCATCTCATGGCTCCATACACCAAAACAATTATATGAGCAATCACATGTCATACCGTGAAATATACTCAGAGTGATACTGCAGCTCATGCTCCGACCGTTAATGCTAAAGTTTTAGGCAAAGATCGCCCTCAGTGATTAGCACTCAGAGCATCTGTTGTGAATAACTGTCAGCTACGACCACAGGCAGAACAGCGTTAAAAAAAAGTTTTTCAAAGATGTCGTATTTTTCGCTGTAGAAGTTGTACCTTTTTACATAAGATTGCAAGTCCTGTGACATACACCAAAGCAACTAATATATAATTTCCTCCCATATTTAAAATCCAATTTTTGGCTGAGATCTGACTATTTCATTCATTCTGACATGGAAAATATTGAACACTAACGTTTTCAACCACTAGAGGGCGTTCAAGCAATATGGCAAGCTAAGTGTGTCATTAATAGGTAAAAGTAGCTATTAATGAGACACTTGGATTGCCATACCAAGCCACCTTTGTCTCACTCCGGAACTCATGGAGCAAACGTCAAATCAGTTGCATTTCGCTGCGTCGCCCAGACGAAATGCAGCTGATTTGACCATTAAAGTGCATTTTTTAAGGAAAAGTTAAAGTGAGACACACCTTTACTATAATGTTGAGCAAACAAATGGTTATCTTGTTAAATTTTGAAGAAATGCACAGCAAGTCGTCGCTCTGCATTCTGCTGTGAAGCAGCAGAATGCCAAGAAGAATGCTCTGGGGGCCCAAATGGAGGAGCATCAGAGGCAGGAGGAGGAGCAGAGGGAGAAGGAGGAGATCGTCAAGCTGCACCAAGAACAGGTCCCATGAGGCCCAGCCCATCCAGCAGTACTGACCTGTGGTGATGAAGAAGAGTGAGAGGCTTCTGACCATCCCCGAGTCGCCCAACTTCTCTGAACTCTTCCACCTGTAGGCGGAGCCAAAACTTCACTACAGAAGCTACTTTTAATATTTTAACTTTTTATAATGTTACCTTTTCTTTTATTGTTTTTAATTCTTGGATAATAAATGAGTGGATTTAACTGGAAAAAAAAAGAAGAAAAAAAAAAAGAAGGGCGGCGGTGGCTGAGTGGTTAGAGCAGTTGTCTTCCAATGCAAGAGTTGGGGGATCTAATCCACCAGCAGTCACACGTCAAAGTGTCCCTGGGCAAGACACTGAATCCCTCATTGCCTTCGATGTGAGTCCCATTGGTGTATGAATGGGATCTAAAGCACAGATTAGTCTCTTTAGAATGATTTGTTCAATTAGCTTTGTAGTGATCTAGTAGAGTGCTGCATGAATGGGTAAATAAGGACACAGATTGTATTGTAAAGCGCTTTGAGTGTCTTGTTAAGATAGAAAGGCACTATATAAGTACAGTCCATTTACCATTTAACATAGACACGTCATCAAGTCTTCAAAACAGCTGCGTGCGTGCCAACAGGGCAAATTGGCTTGCCTAAAGCCTGTCTTCAAAGAAATGTTATCAATAGACTAAATGCCACGGGTGGTGGTGACATACTTCCGTTAAATTGTCGGAAGGTTCCATCACTTCCGGCTCCTATCTACTGCAAGTCATTTTAAAGTCAGCTCCCAGTAGTAGACCATGAAAATGACTTAAAACAGAAAGCGTCTGCCATCAGCTGGCACTGCAAGGCAGTTATGTTGTGTGCTGTTGCATCCACTAACTGGTAAGTACAATAGAGTGGTTAATTTTGCAATTTACCTGCCGATGAGGAGTTGAGGCAACAATGGATCGTGGCTATCCGCAGGGAAAATGTAGCATTATACGGTCACACCCCCGTTTGTAGTCGGCATGTCAAACCTGAGGACATCGATGCAGTGATCGAGTGAAAAAAGCCATCACTAACTCCGTGTTGCCTGCTAACCGGAAGTGCGCCGCCAATCCGAAAAATGCCGAAGTGGTAGAAAGGAAGTCCGTGGCATATAGTCTATTGTGTTGAGGGACCAACTGGCCAAATCTAAGTCTATAGTTATGATTTGGTAGATTTGTAGGAGAGGCTCTAAAGCCCTTTCACAGACAGGACAGAGCAAAAGCAAAGCAGAGATGGAGAGGAGAAGACGTCCGCCCTTGAGAAGAGCAAGTGTTGAAGCCTGTGGTGAACTCTACCCTTGCAAATAAACTGGATAAAAAAATGAAAAAACAAACTTTTCCTGTCGTGTGTGAGCTAAACAGGTGGAAGAGAACTCAGAGAGATGAAGGTATGGCCTCGAAAGAAGAGGAATGAAAGGAAGCCCAATGTGTATGAATGAGAGGGTGGCTGGTGGAACAGTGAGGCTACAAGGTGCAGAGGTCACAAAGGTGCAGGACTTCAAGAACTTAGGGTTCACTGTCCAGGAAAATGTGTGGTAAAGAGGAGAAAAATATTCAAGAATGATTTGTGACAACAACAAAAAAGAAGGGACATAGATGGAGATGGAGTGAGGACAGAGGATGCAGAGGACAGTGGGAGGTGGAGGAGGACGACTCTGTGGAGGGCCCTGAAGAGAGAACAGATAAAATAAGAAGACATACAGTACAGAATGTAACATTTAAAACATTAAATATAATAATTTGTTACATATGCACGGACATGGTCATCATTTAATCTAATCTCTGTGCTGATGAATGACATTGTTTCTGTTTTTTGCTGTTTAGTTAATGAGGATGAAAATTTTAGAAGCAAAATTCCTGTTTGCTCAAAATGAACTGTGATGAATATTCATTCCTTTTTCTGTTGATGACAACTTGAAATGATTTGCAGAGTTATATTTCATTGAATAAAAATGGCACTTTATGCACACCCACATAAAACAAAAGCTTTCACAGGTGTTGGGAAGATTATTTCCTTATTTGTCTCTCACATTCACACCACAGTTCACTGTCTGATGGCAATTAATCAACTAATATGTGATGTGTCGTTTTTCTCATTGGCAACAATTAGGGAGAGTGGAGAGCAGCAAATGAGAGACATCATGTCGTTTTTGTGTCTCGATTCATTTATTTTGTTTTTGTGTAATGTGTTTCGGGATAGATGGGTTGTAGGCGAGAAATTACAATTCAAACAAGGTGCCGCAGATGTCGAGTAAAAAAGTTTCACAAATACCGTTTCAGTATCTTTTAATTTATTTGAAATTAGATCCATTTATGCAATCAAACACTAATTATAGTAAGAAATATTTGGAGTAATGTAACCTGCTGTGAATTTTGGTATTACGGGTAAGTATGAGGTAATGCAGATAGTTGCTTTTTCCCCATGCAGTTAATTATATAGAAAGTAAATGACAGTGAATCTGTAGATCTACAGGCAGCAGGAGTTTTAACCATGAAATTTAACTTCTATTATTCTTAACCACTTAAGCAAAGGTAGAGTGATAATGTTTTTGTTCCTTCACAGAGCACAGAGGGGGAATTGTTGGAATTGGGAATTGTTTGTCTGAGAAGTTGTGAGCAAGATAACTTGAAAAATAGGTGAGGTACCGACTTCCGGTTTGGGTGAAGCCACATCCAGGCATGACATTTTTTTCTTTTGAAAACTGTGCTGCCAAGCCAAAATTCAAAATGGCTGCCACCATATACGTAGGCTATATCTGTAGGCTTCTACTTCCTCAGGTGGATGAGGTGAGCTGGTCTGGGAAGCTCAGTCCTCACCTCCTTCTACAGGTGTGCAGTGGAGAGCATCCTGTGCTCCAGCATCAATGTGTGGCATGGAGGCTGCACAGCTGCAGAAAGAAAAGCTCTACAGAGAGTGGTGCAGGCTGCACAGAAGATGTTGGAGTCAGCCTCCCCACCATCACAGACACCTCCACACCTCCAGATGCAGGAAGCGAGCCACCTGCATCATGAAGGACCACACTCACCCAGCACACACACATTTTGCCCCACTCCCCTCAGGAAAGAGGTTGCAGAACATTAAGTGTAGAACCACTAGACTGAGGAACAGCTTCTACCCTGAGGCTGTTAAACTAATGAATATCTAGCCAGAATAATCACTGGAAAAAAGTCACATCATGTTGCTGCTGATCTGTTTCATGTTCCTGTTTTCATTCATGCTCATTGCTCACACAGACGATGCTAAGTTTTGGTCTCTTCTTGACACTTTACCAAAAGAACCTTCATTCACACCAGTTTCAGCTGAGCATTTGCAATCAATACCTCCAACCATGCTCGTTGGATTCTTTGTCAAACTCAGCAAAACTACACATTGAGGAATAATAATGGTGACAACTCTTTGCTAAATAATATAGAAAACATGCAGGGGCTATAAAAGCTAAGGTCAAACCAAAACTTGGTACTAAAACTGTGAACTATAAATCACTGTGATATGTGCACGAAGTCCATCATATAGTGGCATTTTTTTATTATTTGTGTCATTCTTCACTGCCTCTGCTTAGCAAAATTGACATTCTGGAAATTAGAGACCAAATTTTAATCATACAAAGTTTTCATTAGTTTGAAATAGGAAGCAGTAACAAAGCCTTTTCACCTAACATCGTCAGAATTATGATGAAAAAACTGTGATTTTCATCATGTCACTGCTGGATTTTATGTAATCTGTAATTTTTATATTTTGAGATGCGTCTAAGTTTAATAATGTTCAGTTTTGATATTGATTTGATCTTTTTTTTCTGCACAGCAGGGCAGTGGTTAGTGCTGTTGCTTCACAACTGGAAGATTTGCGGGATCACCTCCTGCCTGGGGTCTTTGTGTATGGAGTTTGCACGTTCGCCACATGCATGAGTTTTCCCTGGATACTATATTCCCCTACAGATCAAAAATATGCATGTTATGTTAATTGATTACTCTAAATTGTCACTGGGTGAACATGCATGATTGTCTGTTTCACTTGTCTCTATGGGGCCTTGTGATGGGCGTGTCCAGGGTGCGTCTCGTCCCTTGCACATTGACCCTGCATGGAAAAGTCAGAAAATAAAATGAATGGATGGATGATTTTCCACATGCCCAGTTGATTTTAAATATTTTTACCATCTTTTATTTGATGTCAGCAACTGATAATTTAGAGCTTATTTGTTTACATCAGCAAAGTGAATTTTCAGAATAAGTACATAAGAAAAGAAGGGAGCCGAGTTCTCCTCCTTTCAGCTGCACAATACAACTCTTTTGATTCATCTCTGTGATCTGACTGTATTCCTATCAGTAACCTCTTGTGGATTCCCTACAAAGAAAAGAAAATGCATCTAATGAGTGGTAAAGTCCAAAGCAATCTCTTACAGCTTAGTGTTGTACTGTTTTACTCTAAGTAAAGCAGTCCAATCAGTTGCAGGGGGTTTGAACGTCGGGGTGTCAGAGCTGGTCCACAAAGCCCAACAGCATACTGTTAGCCAGCTTGTTGTACATGACCAAGCACTTTGATCTTCACCATGGGATTTGTGACCATCATCTCTGGGAGAGCCATCACTACAATGCACGAGCATTCAGAGAAAATTACTTTGCAACTGTGGAGACTTAATAAACCCTGTCTCCTGCAGAAAATGTCCCACTGTGAATCTGTTGACAAGCCTGAGCTCTTTTCTCTCTCAGCCACTGCCTGAAATATTTATCACTGCAACTTATCAGCCCTTGATCAATTATACACCTGCCATAGGCTTGGAATGAATTATTAACGTTCTCCTGATAAGCATCTCACCCATTGATTTTTGTCACTCCTTTGAGATGGATATACTGGATGGGGTTTTCTTCAGCTCTTTCTCTTGACATTTGTCCAATCACCAGTGGGAGCCAATGTGAGCTGACATTTCAGGCGTAAATAGCAACACCCTGAAAAAGGAAAGCAGGCAATATCAGTGAATATTTTACATATTTGAATTATTTTTTTACAGTAAATATATTTATATAGGGCTTATGTATGCATTTATGATGCAACTACTCTCAAAACCTTTAACTTTTAACCTTTGAGAAGGAGGTTTTTCTATAAAACTGAATTTAAGAGTCAAAAACAAACAGATATGAAATTGGAAAAAAATCAAATTCTCAGTTTTACGCATGACTCTTAACAAGATGTGTCTAAATTTACAAATGAACTGCAGATGAACAGAGAATAATTACAGTAATTGAAAACGAATGCATGTTTGACTTCTAATGTGTGAATACAGACATTTCCAAACATACAAAACCTTCATCGGGAAAGAAAAGGTTTCAAAAAAATAGGTTCTCTAGTGTAAACCTGTTGCAATTTGACTGAAACACATAACATTTTATCAAGACCACAGGGAATTGCGTAAGCTTAGGGAGATAATGTGTCCCCTTTAAACAAGTCATTCATTTTTTTATACTCTCTTCATCCTGTTTGGGGTCGGGGACTGGAGCTTATGTCAGCTGTCACACAACAAGAGGCAGAAAAACTGGAAAAGAGCACCAGACCTTCAGGTCCAACAGAGGCACAAACATGGCAGAAGACCACATCTTTCACACCTATAGTCAATTTAGACTTTCCTTAGCATGCATGTTTTTGTTCTGAGGGAAGAAACTCAAGTATATGAAGAAAACCCATGCAGGTAGAGCACATGCAAAGCACACTCAAAACTTACACTGCTAAAGTTTTTCTTTGTCCCTTTTATTTATTGGTTTCTTCTCTCATGCCTTTTATTTCATTTCTGTTTTTGTTTCCTTGGTTAAACTTATTGCATTACTTTTGCTTCTTGCCTGTCTGGACCACACATCTTGTCCCAATTTGTTAATGGGTACACCTGCCTTGCATTTAAATGTTTGCTCTAACATCATTTATAGAGCCAGTATCCACTGTTCACTGCCGGATCCTCTGTTTGCTCTACTCGTGTTAGTTCTGGTTGTTGCTTTGCTCCCTGTGTACCTGACCTTTGGATTACACACCAATGCTGTATTTCTGGTTCTTTCTTTTTTTTATAAAAGGGTTTTCCTTTCACCTGCCTGCCTTTTGTGACACAGTCAATCTTGGAACCATACCCTGTGAGGCAACAGTGCAAACTGCAACACATCCAAGATCTTCCTTAATTTAGCTGATAATCAAGCTTAATGGAAAGTTAATAGCATTTGTTAACCTATTTTGGTGTTTCTGTCTATTGTCTGTCCACCCAGTGAAGCTACCACTTTGGTTATGGCTAAAACTCCACTGCAGCCTCTCCTAAGGGGTATAATGAACAATACCTGTAACTTGAGTTTTACTCAGAGTAATTTCAGACTAGTTCAGCTTAGGTTGTGTGCGAGGGTGATCCACCCAGGCCGTTAATGACCTCCCTTTGTGAGCCACACCCTTATCTCACCCTGTGGTTCGTCCAACCTAGTCGCCAAAGTTGATTCGTTGTCCACAGGGAAATTCATATTAACGGTCGCTCATCCTCATTGCAGGAACAGAATTCAAGGGTATTGTTTTAATATTCACAGCTGATAAACCATTTAAAAGCTCCTTCTTTTGCAAGAGTTGAACCAGGCATCCATGATTCAACATTTATTTGGACCTATTTCCAAAATACACATTCAACAACAGAAGTAATTAGTGAAAGGTGGATCCCAAATAACCCACAGAAATTATTTGGGGAGCACAACAAGCTTGATGTGTCCAGATAGTCTCCTATAAGCTCAGATGAAATCTTGGCGACAAGGACCAATCCACAGAAACCCCACCTGCTACTTCACTTCATCACTTGCTCACCAATGTTCAATTGGGTTTTAATCTTTTAACTTCCCAGTAGTTTTTTTGTTTATTTTATTTTTTTTTGCCAAGTTCAGTTTTCTTTGTAAGCTTAAGTTTTCTTTGTCTTTCCTGTTAAGACTTGAACAATGACATTTCAAAGAAGCCCTGACAAACAGCATAGTGTGTTTCCTTTCAAATGAGGGAAACAAATCCTTCCTGTTGCCAAAAAAGTACAAAGAAAGGAATAAAAAAATAAAAGCGCATCAGTGCAACTTGTCACGAAGGCTGACAGGTTCCAGGTCGGAATGTCATTTTTTATCAGTTTTGCCAACTTTCTTGTTGTTCTTCATTCTACAGTATCGTCACAACTGAATGTTCTAATACAATGCAACCAGCTATTCATGCAAACTGGTAATGTAATTTCATTGCGCAACTCTTTGAAGGAGCACCAAGTGGCAACTTCAGTCACAAATCTCTTGTGTTATTGCAACTCCCACAGATTTTTCTCTCATCTACCTGTGTGAAAGGAAACTCAGATGGATTATTTCCACCCTTCATTTCCCTCCACATGAACACCCCTGTCACCCATTCATGTTGGTTTCATCCGGAGCCAAGGCTAACATATGCTGGGTGCCAGTAAGAGTTGAAGAGAGGAATTGAAGTGTTACTTTTTTTTTTTTGTTGTAGCCACAGCTCCTGGTTTCAACAGACTTACCCTGACAGCAGAAGACTGATTGCTGCAGAGATTGAGTCTGAAAGTTAGTTTTCACATCGGGCACGGCACTCAAGATTAGTTTTCAAAATGATGTGTAGATGCTTTCAGATTTGGCAGAGGAAAGTTGGACAGAGACCAGACTCATTTTTGTCCTTTTCTCCCTCCGTCAAGTGTGAAACATCGAACAGAAGTTTTCACTTTTAGATCAACTCTGCAGTCGTGGTTTTTGTTTGGTGAATGCAAGCTTACAGATGAACTTTGAAGTGTTTCATTTCGATTCCATCATAGATTTTTTTTTTTTGTTACAACCAAACAACGTGAACTGTTTTCCTTTCTTGTTCTGCTACATGTCTTGTCCTGCAGCCCCATCAGCTTTAATCAACAAATAAGTGGATTTCTGATTGTGTTCAGACAACTGTAAAAGATGCATAGCAAGACCAGTCCACAAGACTTATTAAAACCAAAGACTAAGAGATTAATTGCTATGCTCGTGGAAAATAAAGTAATTAATGAGGAGCTCAGAAGGAAATTAAACAGAAGCCAATACAACTCTGGAGATGATTGCTGATCAATAACGTTGACTCAGCCCAATGGAAGCATCATTTGCAGAACATCACCTTTAAGTGCAGTAACATCTCTTAAGAAGCAGCTAAAAGTATTTATGTTTCTGAATGTTTAATTGAATGTCAAGTAGAACGGTTGATTCGAAATAAACTGTCACATACAGAAAACAGTAATCAATCAAGTGGTTTTTGCATTAATTCTTCAGCGATTAGCCTCTCGGATGGTATTTATATTCTTTGTAAGATCAGGAAGGTTGACCTTGTGACCCCCTGGAAATCATCATTAAACTCATTAATGAGATGTTTCAATTCTGGATTCAGCAAAAGTAGCCAAACCTAATTAGTTGCATGATTTTTTTATTTTTTTTTTTTAACACAGGTATAATAAAGTGTTGTGTATTATTATTATTATTACTATTATTATTATTATTATTAATCCCAAACAGCTAATTGTGATTCTTTATTTAGGAGAAAACAATTCACATAACTGATCATATCAACAATAAATTTCCTTTTTTCAGAAAACATCTGCTCAGCTAAAGGCTTTGAAAATAGATTTTTTTTTTTTTTTTTTTTTTTTTTTTTTTGGGATTTATGAAACGGAGACTAAACGTGACTTTTATATCCCTTGCTCAAGAGCACAATACAGCAGCATGAATTTATTTTAACCATTTTGTTCATACAGTCAACATCTTCACTGAGACCACGGGGCGTATTCTTATGAGAGCACCCTGGGGTGGTCTCTTTACAAACAAAGATGTTTTTATTTACATTCAGTAACTCACACTAGCACGCCTGCTTTGCATCATTAAGGCTGAATACGGCATATTTCTGAAAGCATTTTAAACATACATAATATATTTTTGCCAAAGACATTAAGGGCATGGTGATAAAGTTTGTAGACTTTTTTTTTTCATCCTTTTATTCATGATTAAGTGTCTTAATAATAATAATAATAATAATAATAATAATAATAATAATAATAACAACAAACATATTACCAAATGTACAAGTACAAATATAAAAAATAGTAAATTGATCTTATACAGTGTCCTGTTCTAACTACTCATAGTCTGTTGGTGTAATGTCTTACTATTCTGCCAGTGAAAGGCAAATCTGGGAAGTTTTTGTCCTTGTCTGTCAGCAAAATATCCCATTGAATTTTCTTTAAAACTTGGTCATTATCTATGTAATTCAGCTTAGTTTTCCTGGTGCCAAAACATCTGGACAGATTCAGTTGATATCTGATTAACTTTTGCAGTCAACAGATTCCAATATGGCCGCTGCAGCTTATCAAATGTCAAACAAGTCTCTTTTGTAAATGAGTCCTCAAGGCTCAATGAGACTAATCTGTACAAATAAAGGTAAATTTTTTTTCATGTCGCAAACACAATCATGAATAATGTCCAGTTGATTTTACAGATATTTGGTGCAGTACCACCTGAGAGGTCATCCTCAACACAAACTCAGAGTGTGCGTTCTCGGATACGCCATCGTTTGTCAACACAAGACGATCGTAGTCTAAAACATCGGATGAAAGATGAAGAGCATGGAGCCTTCTTTCAGAAACTGCAAGCCCTTTAATTATTAAAGGAACAGTACACAGTTTTTTGAAGTTCATTATAGGTGTATGTGTAAGTATGAGACATCTATATGAGACTAAGTAACATTTTTCCTATCTGATAAAACTTATGATGGAGGGCAACTTGTGCTGTTTTGAGCTTGTCCTTTGGTTACGCTGCTTCAGACTTTAGTTACAGATACTTGTTTGAAGTACTGATCACCTCTCCACAATCCATCGTTTTTCCTCCACTTACTGTCCATGCATGGACATGCCGTCAATGTTTACAGCTTTTTTTTCTTTCCAATCACCAGAACTGTTGGCCTGCTGATTTTGTGTTTATTGGTTTCTTTGCCCTCTCAACCCCTCAACCAAGAAAAGGAAATGGCTGTCCATTTTGAGTTTTGTTCTATTAGAGGTTAAAGAACAAAAATAACTCCTCTGAAGCACACTACCATATTCCTGTCCAGGATGGAAACCAAACTGATGTTAAAACCAAATGCAAACTTTCAGCTTCCATAGATGGATGACTTTTTTCATTGTTATTACCATTTAATTAACATAATCTGGCTATATAATAAATTGAACTGAACAGTGCCGCTGTGGAATTAAATGTGCAGCTGACAATAATGAATAAGGTTTTATGTTGATAAAATTGACCTGTAATTAATTCAGTTAAAGGTGACTACATGCTATTAGATCTGTTTTTAATGTAAAATGAACCCCTGAAACATTCAAATCGATTCAGCTCTTGTGCCAGAGCTGTGGCTGGTTTGACATGATAAACGATAGATACTGTAGATATGTGTACACAATGCTAAGGTGCGTGCACAAGCTTGCATTTGTTTTGAGGTGTAACGCAGCATGAAGAATCTCATTTTTTTATGTAAAAAAAAAAATGCATGCATTTGAAAAACTCCTCCATGATCTCACATAGAAAAACAAGAAAGTTTTATTTCTGTTCCCAGAGGTCAAGCACTTGTACAAACACATAAGAGCAATTATATCTAATTATTATTTTTTTTTTACATTTTGTAAATATTGGCAATATAAGCCAGTCTTTTGAAACTCTTTATGCTGAGATATTTAAATGAAATGTTGATTTCTACACATATACCTCAAGTGTCAAAATGGAAGTACAGGTATTACCATTTTTTTTTATTTTTTATTTTTTTTTTTTTTACAAAAGGTCACAAGCATTTGTGTAGGTGTGTGTATGTATGTACTGTATATATAGACACATTTATATACATACATACACTAGTTCCTCATGTATTGCAGGGGATCAATACCCTGAAGCCATGTGTTAAGTGAAAAACTGAAAAGTAGGAATAGTAGTACAAGTAGTAAGTATTAGTTTATTATATATATAAATACAGGTAGTCCTCGGTTTACAGCGGACTTGGTTTACAGCGTTTCGCGTATACAGCCGTCGCGCCCCAGTGACG
>JARVLU010000682.1:0-13643 GCA_031762415.1 Simpsonichthys santanae
TGGTGCACTGCCCGAAGCCTTTCCATCCTTCTCTGAGAACGGGCTAGGGTTTGTTCTCTTCGACGTTTCACAAAAAAACCACAGACTGAGAATAATGTAAAGTAAAACACTGACGTCCTCCATTTTGTTTGTGTGTCTTTCAGGGTATTCTTCTTCTACTAGTTTAGCAGTAGCCAGTAAACAGCTTAAGGGACATTACCGCTACCAGGTGGTGAGACAAGGTCCTTCAGGGTATTCTTCTAACGTTAATGGTGGCTAGTAAATAGATTAACGGAACACTACCGCCACCATGTGGTAAGACGAGTAGGATTCTGGACCCCGCCCACAGAAGGGGTACAGAAGTGTGATGGAAACACAACTGATCCGAACTGATCTGAGCTGATCTGATCTGAGCTGAGCTGATCCGACCCGCACCGAGCAAGTGGAAAAGGGGCATAACTGTCCTTCATGAGAAAAGTAGACTTTTTTTTTTATCTCCAAAGAAGTCCATATCAACAGTTGAACAGAACTTTGCCATAGCCTCAGGACAATAAGAGTTGTTGTCACCAGATAACAGAGGAAGTGGGTCAATTACATAGAGCTGCAAACAGAACCCCTATTGTGCCTGTACCGTGTAAAAGAAACCCAAACTTACATCTGTGAAGAAAATGGTGTTCTTTAAAATAAAGTGTTACTGGTTAACAAAGAAATACTGTATATATATTTTTTCTCTAAACTTTGAGAGGAGTTATAGTCAAAAATTAATTAATGCAGCTTGTGTACGTATTCATAAACACTCATTTTAAACACAACAGCCACTTACGAGCTTCTTAAAATCACATACGAGCTGCCCCTTCAATAAGCATTGAGTGAGGGGGATCAATAAGCATTGAAGGGGCAGCTCGAAAGGGGCAACCTCCCCTTTCTAAAGCTGACATCGAAGAGAGGATCAGAGAGTTGTTCTGGTTTTTGGCTGAGAAGTTGGCTCCAAGCCAGCCCCAAGAAATCAGCAGAGAGCCAGGCTCTGGGCCCTTTTCACCTCAGACGGGACTCAGACAGCAGAAATGGAGAAAGCCAGAACACCCCAGAACGATGAGGCAACCACCTTGCTGGATGAGACGTCATCCTGAAGGAAAAGCATCTCTTTCAGTGATGGTGTGAACCTCCAGCTTTCGCATATCCATTATGGTCATGAGTGAGGCCATCTCTCCGGTAGGATAAAACATCTTCCTCCTGATGAAAGGGAACTACTTTCAGTGCCAACTAAGTTTCTAAACTTATAGTTTGCTGTACGAATCTAAGATAACATTTACCTAAATTTTAACGTTAGTCTTAAAATTGAATAACATCTCTTCTCAAAGTCTTAAGCTATCTTATTCACCCTTCTGAACTATTGGTTATTCATTCATATTTCATATTTGCCATAATTACATATTGTCACTATTCAAACTGAAAATAAATGTTACAGAATTGTGATTTTTATTGACCGGGATTTGTGTTTTTATTTGAGTGAGGGGGATCAGAAGATTGCAGAGAATTCACCATTATTAAATTGATCAAGGTCGACCGCATTCACTATTTGAGGGCACACCTTTCAACAAGGTGATCAGACCTCTTTATTTACCGGTAAGTATCTCTCTACAACTGTCTTTTTGACATTTTCATCGCTGCTGTTCTGACTAATGAGTGCTGTTGATACGTAATGTGAATAATACGCATCAAACCTTTATCTTAGTGTATTTTTTTATAAATAATCAAAATTTTATTAATGACCCATTTAAACTGTCAAACTGATTTGCTATTTAGTTGTGCTGTTTAATTATATTTGAGTTTTTTTTTTTTATATAAAATTGTGTGATGACTTCGAACTTTTAGGGATGGAGTTTTTTTAAGGGTAGAAGCGGAAATGCTTATTGAAGGGGCAGCTCGTATGTGATTTTAAGAAGCTCATAAGTAGCTGTTGTGTTTAAAAT
Source organism: Simpsonichthys santanae (assembly GCA_031762415.1). Lineage (NCBI taxonomy): Eukaryota > Metazoa > Chordata > Actinopteri > Cyprinodontiformes > Rivulidae > Simpsonichthys > Simpsonichthys santanae. The sequence goes on from JARVLU010000682.1 coordinate 1,953, forward strand.
GAGTGTTTATGAAATTATTTTCAGTTTACCATATCCAATATATTTTATTAATTCAAGGCCGTTCCACAAAGATGAGCAGCATCTTCAAAAGACTGTGGCCATACCCTGTTGTCATGATTCCATCACGTTCTCCTGTGATTCATTCACATTTGTCTTTGTGAAGCTTTCAATGAAACTGTCAGTCATTTCTTGTTTTTAATGAAAAGCTCCCAGTTGCTCTTTGCTTTTATTGTTCCCATGACTAAATTGCTTCAGTGATTTTTTGTTTTTTAGTTCTCTAAGCCACCTGTTGCCATTGGATACATGTTATAAAAGCATCTTTCCTTTCTTTTCTTTTATTTTTTCTGAACTTGCTGCAATCATAAAAGTCTGAGCAGAAAAAAATGTGGTGGTGGTGGGGAGTGTTCAGACTTGATTTACTGTATGGGTAAATTGCTGCTCAGCTGTTTGCCAAGTGAGTGTCACACTCTGGGCTTTATATGGAAATAAATTGTTAGTGAAACTTCCAGCTGGTGCCTGAATGATGACATAATCTGAGTTATCAGACAAAGATATAGATATACAAGATCAGCGAGGCTGGAGCTTGGTTGTCATCTCCATCGCAGCATTAGACATTTACTAACACATAGGTTACATTTAAGATTTACTGTTGAGTCTTGAAACAATTGGGCAAAAAATGGGTCTATTTATGATGGAAGTAGGACATTATAATCTATATGGCTTAGATAAATAATTTTGTCCACATCTGGTTGATGGTATAACCCGAGGGCAAAATGTGATTAATTTTTTTAAAATTGTGCAATAAATGCATTTAATCCGCTAAATCCTCTTTCTGTTAGTTTGATAAGCGCTTTTTGTTTATTTTATTACTTCTGAAATTCTATACATGTTTAAAATGTTTACTTGTTGAATTGCAATACTTGTATCTTGTTTAGTGTTCTTGTGTCACGTCAGGGCTTGCTGTCTTGCAAACCAATTTGTTCTCCCTGAAGGACATTACAGGTCTGAACTGAACCAGATCATCTGACCATTACATAGTCGTCGATCAAAAGTGATCTTAATTGAGAAAATTTACCACAGTGCAGTGCTGATTGAGAGATTTTTAGCATGTAATCCACTCATTTATGGATGAACCTTAAATTTTATTTTTAATTAAAATTACCGGTATTTGATTCCAATTCAGACAAACTGTCATTTAAATGCGTGAACATGAGCTACACATTAGGACACAAAGTTTTTTGTTTTGTTTTGTTTGTTTTACAGTAAAATTCCATTCAGTTTATTTATATAGCACCAAGTCACAACAGAAGTCATCTCAGGGCACTAAACAGAAATATTCATGTATAAAGAAATTGGTTTTTATTCTTTATTTTCTGTATATACAGAGCTGGTGTAGCAAAATGCATGATTTGTCTATATTTGCACACGGTTATTGGCTCTAACACAAATTTTAATGTAACCCTACACATCACACTATCCAATTAATAAAATGTCACTTTGATTTGGCCCCATAGTGACATGATTTAGCATAAGAAGGTCGCAGAGCAAATCAAGATCAGCACATTGGCCAGATGAATAGGCCTTGTACAGTACTGTAGATGTTGTTGTCATATTCTATATTACCTCTGGATGGCACTAAAGGAAAGATAAATTCATGTGAGACTCCTACTTTTAAGTCTCAGTGAAAAGAGCGTTGTTTTAAACTTGTGCATTTTTGACTGTTTGCAACCTCTCTTCTTCCATTGTGATGCGTCCAGGTGGGTAAGGTCAACCTGCTGCTGGAAGCTCAGTGCAGAGAGCTGCACATTCTGCTGATGGTGTTGTCCATGTGTCCTGCTATACGCTGTGATGGATGTCTTATGGCATTGAGGCGTTGATGGTCACTTTTGGACAACCTGGACTGATCTGGCCAGTGTGGTGCCATCTATTCTGGTCAAGTTCAGCACAGTTGTCAACCCGATTATCTATGTGTTCTTCAACAACTAGGTGCAGCTGCAGGGCCGAGCACTGCCCTGCTTTTATGAGCCGAACACCACATCTCACAACATTTCACTTTAGCTTTCAGGTGGTGTCTTAAAGAGAAACAGTGTTGGCTATATATACATATACATATATATACAGTATACTGTACATATATATACAGTATGTCCACCATTGAATTGTACAGGGGGCGTTCTAGCTGACTCCTGTCTATACGTCACAGACATCTACGCTGAAATAGTCGGATTTTCCGTCAAAAACAAAACGCCAAATGTATAATGACTTTCAATGAAATTTTCATATATTTATCATTTTGTTTGCAAAAACAAACATAGTTCAATGATACAAGATATATATGTTGTGCCATTTTATGCCAAGTTCAAACTTCATGTCAGTGGACCTTTAAAACCGATTGTCAAACACAATGTGTAGCAAATGTAAAGACATGAAAACATGTTGGAAAGATGTGAACTCTCCTTCTGGATTTTGTCAACATTTTTGTAGCTGTTTTGAAGCAGCTGCAGCTAAGATACACTCAGTTTTAATTTTTTATTCACAAACTTTTGTCTTTCGTTCTCAGACTTACACGATTTTATACTGAGAGTTGGAGACGACTAAGTTTTGCACTGGACGGAGAGAGAGCTCATCTATCCCTGTCCTTTTCTGTAGATAATAAAATGTGGTTGTTAGCATTTTTAATGTTGTGTCTGAAACTTGAATTAGTGTCTGAAATAACACCAAGCATTGCTCTAAAGCATTCATCAAAAGAACCCTGAGCTTTCAACTCTTTTTCTCTGAGGATCAGTGCCAACTGATGAAACTTCTGCTTTGCCCTTTGCCTGCTTTGGCAGTTCTGCCCGGCATTCAGGCGGTTCTACAGCCTGGGGGGACCGAGAAGCCAGCCGAGTCTGGGTGGACGGATCAGACGGCATCTGCAGCTAGTTTCTTAGGATCTACTGTGGGATGGAACTTTCCAAGAGATCCTTCCTGCCTACAACCATCAGTATCTACAAAATATCTCTTAATGAAATGAGAATAACAAGTTACAACAACAAAATAATTTCCCTTTGGGATTAATAAAGTATTATTGAATTTGAATTGAATTAAGCTAAACATTCATCCATTCATGATGCAATTATGCAGTATAAAGCTGTGTATCATCAGCATACAGTAGCACTTAAAATCAATGCCTTGCTTCTTAAATAACTATGTGAGTTGCTGTTTATAAGATTGAGTTTGTTGTGGCTCCTCGGACTGATGACATCTGTTGTCTAGTTTGCACGGGACAGTTTGGGTTCCTGAAAAAGCCTTTAGCAGCAACTCAAGTTGCAATAATCAAAGTTAGTAGCTCTAAGCAAGTGAGCCATTCTAAGCCAGTTTGGGGGTTGAAAACTCAACCCAGAATGCCGAGTCAAACTGATAACCCAGTCCTGCTAAGTTAAATCTGCCCAGGATTTTGAACCAGCACCCACCAGTGGCCTCAGGATTCCTTCTCTGCTCTTTGCAGATGATGTGGTCCTGTTAGAGTCATTGTGCCATGATCTTCAGCTCTCACTGGAGCGGTTCTCAGCTGAGTGTTGAAGCAGCTGGGATGAGAATCAGCACCTCCAAATCTGAGGCCATGGTCCTCAGTCAGGAAAGGGTGGATTGCTCTCTTCAGGTCGAGGGTGAGGTTCTGCCTCAAGTGGAGGAGTTCAAGTATCTCAGGGTTTTGTTCACAAGTGAAGGAAGAATGGAGCGTGAGATTGTTTGATGGATTGCAGTTTCTGCAGTATTGCAGACTTTGTGCCGGTCTCTTGTGGTGAAGAGGGAGGTGAGCTGTAAGACAAAGCTCTCCATTTACCGGTCGGTCTATATTCCTCCCCTCACCTCTGGTCACAAACTCTGGGTAGTGACCAAAAGAATGAGATTGTGGATACAGGCGGTTGAAATTAATTTCCTCCACAGGGTAGATGGAATCTCAGAGATAAGGTGAGAAGTGGAGTTATCCACAACCACTGCTCTTTCACATTGAGAGGAGTCAGTTGAGATGGTTTGAGCATGTCCGACTGGGAGGAGACCCCGGGAAAGAACCAGGACTTTCTGGGGAGGTGTCTCTTGGTTGGCCTGCGAATGCCTTAGAGTCCTCCCAGAAGAGCTGGAAGAGGTGGCTGTGGAAACAGATGTCTGGACCTTCCTGCTCAAGCTGCTGCCCCCATGACCCGACTGTGGAACAATCGGAAGATAATGGATGGATGGATGCAACCCACCCGTTTTTAAAGTGTAAGCTATTCTCTTAAGTTGATGTCATGACTTGGATGTGTGATGCACGCTTGCAACAGTTCTCGTGAAAATGAGAATCTGTTGACTCGGCAGAGGCGGACCACTCATTCAGGCCCACATGTGTCAACACCGTTTCTTTCTGTAAGCAGCACTGCAGCCGTCAAACTGAACCACATTAAAAACCTTTGCCTTGGCTCGACTTTTGCCACCACAGCCAGCCATAACTTATGTGGTCAATGTGAAACCAGTAAAGACCGATTACCGGTACGTTGCTGTGTACAGTCAGAAACTCATCTGCACTCAGCAGATCTGCAACTGACTAAAGGAATCTGATGTGGCCCTTGCATTTTGTCCTTAATTAAAAAAAAATAAAAAGATGCAAAAGTCAAAATAAGAAGATGTAGGGTGATGTTCTTATTTTGTTTCTGTCATAAATGAAAAAAATAAATAAAAATCACAATTCAAAAAACTTTGCAAAACCACTCCATGCGTGCTCAATGCAGTTCTGAGTCCTAACCTACCAGATACCTCATTCTATAAATAACCATTACTTGTAGAGCATTGGTTTTTACAAAGTATTACATAGCAACTATGCAATAAATAGATTAAAGCCCAAAATGATGAAGCAAGCGATGATGTAAAGGATTTCATCACACATGCATGTCCCCATAAAGGGCATATCTCTCACAGATCTGAAGGGCTCAGAGCTTCCAGGAAGTAAAGACAAACTCACTTGCTCGAAAGAGCGTTTGCTCAAAAGCGCATGGGATGTCACGGACGTCAGGCCTCTCTGGGTTCCATCGCTCCTCTCCATCATGATCGACACTAGCAGAACCAGCATGGCTCCACCACCCGTGCCTTCACGGCTCCAGAAGCCCCAACCAATCCTCATCCCGGCTTCCCACCTTCCATCAGCAGGTCACAGCAAGCCTCTCGTCCACTTTTTGGTCAGCGTGGTGTTGCTGCACTTTGCGCTGTCTGTTGGAGGGTTCATTTTTCTGTACTACAAAGAACAGCCATTTTCATATGTAAGTATACTTTTAACTGTTATTTTGCTTTGCGATGTATTAAACAGCAAAACGTGTTTAAAATACATTATATATCAATATCAGTTTGAATTCATGGTCTCAAAGTTAACATTTTGAGAAAATTCAAATTATTAAATGATAAAAGGTGAAGTTTTGTAAGAAAATGTCTTCGTTATATTGCGTTTCTGATGTTCTACGATTTTATTTCTACAGAAAAAGCCTCCCTCGTTTCAAGGAAGAGGTAATTTCACCGATTGAATTTGAATACAAATGTACTGCAGAAATAAAAGTCAACTTCATGAGAACATCTTTTCTTGCATTTTGCTTCCAGTTGGTTTCTCCTCTGCAGAAAAGCAAGAAACAACCTACAAAGTCTGGGCACGCATGGTAGTCGAGCGACAGTTGCCCCCTTCTAATGAAATATCAGGTAAGAAGTTTATTTCTTTAATTGATGAAATTAAATAAAAGGTCTGAACATTTAAGTCACTGCTTGGACTATTCTCCTCAGCCTCTTCAGATGGTTATCTCCGGTGGGACATAGAGCACTCGGTTCGAAAGAGAGTCAACCATTTTCACAGCACCTGGCTCACCATCCTGGAGCCCGGCGATTACTTCGTCTACTCCAGGGTGACCTTCTCCAAAGACCACCCGAGGCTCCCGCTGGCCAGCAGGGTCGTGATGAGGGAGACGGAGACGGCAGAGGAGCAGGTGGTAATGAAGGCCTACTGCAGCCTGAGCAGCAACACGTCCAAGTCCAACCCTCACATGTGCACGGCCACACAGCAGGACCTGATCACGCTGGAGAAGGGGAACCAGCTCAGCATCTGGGTGCAGGCCCTCTCACTCGTGGACTATGAGGAGGGTGCAACCGCCTTTGGGATTTACAAACTGTAGTCGTGCGTGAGCAGCGTGCATGGACCTAAACTCAAAGACTGGAAGCGCAAAGAGGACGCACCTGGATTTAACTACAGAGAAACTTAAAAAAAAAAAAAAAACGAAAAACAGACAAAAAGCGCATTTCAAACTATTATTTATTAAATAACAAATGTGTATTTCTGTGTTTCGTGATTGTTCTATATTTATTACTCTAGAATAGATTGTAATTTTTAAATAATAGTTGTTCCCAAAGCTTTTTCTTGATTAACCTTGAAGAAGGGGAAATACCCAACTTTGTCATTGTTAAAGCTGATCTGCTACTTTATTTCTCCTTTAATTCTCCAAGCTTTTAAAAAAAAAAAAATCATTTTCAGCACAAACCTTGTTCAGTTTGTTCAAAAAAAAGTTCAAGACAAAAACAACTGGACTTTGTTACAGAAGACGTTTCGCTTCTCATCCGAGGAGTTTTTTCAATTCCAAGCAGAGTTAAAACATGTGCAGATTGACCTTTCAGTCCTCACCATAGGAGTTCGTCTTCTGTTACAAATAAAGTCCAGTGGTTTTGTCAATATATTTAATGGGACACATTAAGAGTGAAATTAGGTTAGCTTTTTCACTTCCCTTTAAATGATTATTTGTAAAAATAACTTTTTGTCTTTTTGCAGCCTTACATTTTTTTCTCATGCTCATCGTTTCCCCTTTTATTTCTTCTAGTTCTAATGAGCATGATCTGGTGATGATGTGGCTAATTATAAATCTCAAACCAGGCTTGTAAAAAAAAAAAAAAGTCACTTAAATCCCAAAATTCACAGTAAGTAAACGCTGATTATTTAATTTAGGGATGAGTAGTTTCAGGTTTAACAGCACCTTCTTATCCAACCCAACAGGAAATAAGTCTTTTAAGTTGGCACCTCAGAGACACTTCACATGGAAAGTGTGAATCTCTCCTGAGGTGTGTGCGTGTGCAGAGCACTCACAGGATGTCGTCTACATTGTCACTCCTTCCATCGTGTTCAGAGTTTCCTGATCGCGAGCAACCTACAAAGTCCTCCCAGCGCACGAGCTGAGAGCAGCGTGGCAAGGCCTCTGCCTTTGAGGATTTCCAGAGACACTGCAGCATTTTGTTTCCACGCCATACGATACTGAACTGTACTTATTATATTAAACTTTTAATAAAAGAACAACCAAAGCAAATGCAAAGTACAGGATATTTAGAGGAGATTACAATACTTGCAACGATAATTGCATAGAATAACCCTTAAAAAACTAAAACCAGAAAACAGTGCAGTAGAAAATTGAATTTCTGATGAAACTGAGTTCAGTCTCTTCTCAGCAGCGAAGTTCTCACTGACGAGGAGGAATTTAAAATGACAGTGGTGCTTGAAGTTTTTACAGGAGCAACAGCCACAATGTTAATCATAGCAATAAACAAGGGATGAATGTTGAGACGGAGTCTGAAGAGTTTTTAAAAGCGTGCTTGTGACGCCTCTGCAGATGAACCAGCTGCATCATACACCGAGTAGAGCTGTGTGCAAAAACACAACTACCCACAAAAGCACAGTTTCATAAATAATTTTAGATTAATTGTGTGTGTGGGGGGAAAACAGGTTACATTATTACCAAGAAAGTGGATTTAGCCAGACAGTGGACCATAAAGTCTGACCCTTTGTTTTGTTTTTGGGTAATACATTTTAATCGTTATTGCAAGTCCTCCAGGTCTGACCGACTACCGCTGGGGGGTTAACCTGGAGGCCAGTCAGTAAAGCAGTCACTTGTTGCATTTCACGAACAGTCGCTGCTTCGTTGCAGCGCAGCAAAACAAAATAAGGGCATCAACGGTGCACGCAGTCAACATGGGGAGGAAATGTACATCTGTGGGTCCTCGCTGTGAGACCACATCTTAAATAGGAAACAAAACACCATTTGCTTTCACACGAAACAGTTTATACTCATCCGTCATTTGGACCAACTCATAATGTGTCACTTATGACACATTGAAAAAATATATATATACCTACTTAATTTTTTTCTTTTTTAAACAGATTTAAGTCCAGTCCATCTTAAACTCCGTTTTTGGTTTCTGGAGCCGTTCAGGAGGCACTTGAACATTTGACAAACTCCACACGTTCCTTTCCCTGCGTCTGCACAACACAACCATCTCAACTCTCAAATTATAAAGCGATAATTCAGGTTTTAAGCTTTGTGGAAAGGTTATGAACAATTAATATCTTATTTATTGCAGATCGCTCTTCGAACAACCTCAGTTGAGAGAAATACCTCAATGCTGACGAGTAATTATTAATTAACAGAGACAGAAACGTCAGTTTTGAAACGACTTCAGTCTGAAACATCTCAGTGTTTCATGTACGAGTTATTTTATACAGCGCTGTTATTTTTGCATAATAAAGTTGTTCACAAATAATCCTATGGTCATTTACAAGCTTAAATAGCAGCAGCAGGTAGCTGTAGCGCTTACAATGCAGGTTGGGGCACTTCTCATAGAAATATACCATTTCTGGTGAAATTACCATCTAATTCACGTTCTCAAACTTTGTGCTACGGCCCAGTTTGGACCAAATATCCCCTCCTCAGTTTAACTAATCAAACAAAACAAAAATAATTACTAAAAATAGCATTAAATAACCTACAAGATTCACACAGTAATTGTTTCTCCCTGGGAATTACAGTAGTCCCTCGCTACTTCGCGGTTTGTTTTTCTCTGACTCGCTCTATCGCAGTTTTTCCAAAATAAGAGTGGACAGGACATGATACAATTGGCTGATTGATCGCACGATTCATATGGAATTTTTGTTTTAAATTAATTTGAAATTATTTAGTACCTGCTGCACCTGTGTGCAGCCCACAGCTGCAGGAGAGGATCTCCGCTCTGCAGCAGAGAAGTGGGCATGTCCGAGGGCGCTGGCAGAGTGCAGCAGGAGGCAGAGAGCTGAGATCATGACAGGATGTGCTCTTTTAGAGCATTTAGAAAATTGTTAGGGACATTGCAAGAGAGTGGGAAGGTTTTAAAACGCCTTCATATTATATTATACTGTATATATATGTATACTGTATATACAGTATATATAAAAACACTAAAATAAACGACTACAGTAAATACTAAAATAAACTATACTACAAAAGTTTACTTGAACTTAGACTACTGTATCCCTGCTTTGCGGTTTTTCACGTATTGCCAGGGCGTGGTCCCAACCCCCTGCAATAAACGAGGGACTAATGTATTATGTAAAGTGCAAACTTTTTAAAGTCCATTTTTGTTTCCATTATTCATGGAGGTCTTTTTTTATTTATTTATTTATACCCTTCACAGCAGTTTCTCTCATCTCTTGCCTTTTGAAGCAGCTTTTTTTTTTCTATCATTGAGTCAACAATGACATTCAGGTGCACATCACGAGCAAAAATGTTCAGCCTATCATGAGCTGGTTTGCCCCTGATTTAAAGTGACACCTCCTCCAGGCAGCAAACCTCTCCACCAGTAAAAAGAGATCATTTCTATCCAGGACATGCACCAGCTGGATATTACGACTGAGAATGTAGTCTGCTTTTTTAATCGCCATGGAAACATGGTCTGTGTAAAACAAAAACAAGTCCAAATGGCCAAACTGTCCACAAATCACTAAAAAATATCTGATTGAAGACATTTAAGAATGGATCCACTCAGACATCTGCTCATTAGTTCAATTTAAATTAAAATGTTTTTCTAGACAGAGGCTGTTCAAAAAGTCATCTACAGCAGGTAAGATATTAATTGTTCATAATGTTTTTGCAGAACACCACCTCAAATGATCTGAATTATTGCTTTAGCATTTGTTTCCTCTTTCAAGATATAAAAAAAAAAAGTCTTGCAAAACGACACCTATAAGGCCAACATCACATTTAAATGCTTGGGTTAACAATAAATACAGATTATATTTTAGAAATTCAAAATAAAAAAGGCTATATATTCTATTATAATAAAATGATTTTTGAATAGATATATTTTAAGCATAAGAGTAATAATTGACTTTTCATTTACATCCTCTACAGCTGCAAATACCTCCATGGTGCAGAGTTACTGACGTCTTTCCTATTTCATAAAGCAGATGCATCCCTGATGGTTTTGGACTCCACATTTGAATATATTGATTATCACATTTCTGATGCAGAATTCATAACGTAGAAACACTGTACATTCATGCAGCTTTTAAATAAACCGTCTAGAGTTATATTGGAGACTAATATAATGAGCTCAGTTGTTTTAACTGTTTATAAAATAGCCTTGACGTGTGTGATGTAAATATCCAAAAAGTAAAAAGAAACAAAACAAAAAAAAAAAAATCTGCATGTTCAGATTTTTCCTTGCCAGGAAGCCTCTTGACAAAAAAGTGACGGTGATGAAGTCATGAGTCAAAGAGAACACCGTCAGTCCTGTTTTAAAGGAGAAAACCTGTTTCACTTGATATCTTTGTACTCTTTTTTTTTCCCAACTGAAGCAAAAGAAGACACGAGGGTTTTTTTCTTCTACTTTTGTCCAAAAATGTTCCATTGCTGGGTAAAGTCGACAGTCCCAGTCGACATGTGGCAGTTTATGAGAAACATTGTGAGCTGTTAAGGAGGAAGCACTGTTTCTTTGTGGGTCTCATTTAGCGAGACTGGACCAGGAAGACAGATCAGATTTCATCAGAATACCAGATCAAGCTCTGGAATCAGAAGCAAGGAAGCGCCGAGTTTCAAAAGTCCAACGCAGCTGACGCTGAAATGTGAAGACGTGACACAGATGAACAACAACAAAAAACAAACACTTGTCCCACTGCAGGTCTGCTCACAGGAAGAAACCCACACAAGCAAGGCCACAAAACGCTGAAGACGACGACGGGATGTGTGCTCAGTGGCTGCCGTCCTCCCAAGCACAGTCGTTCTTCTGCTTGGCCAGTTTTCGAACTAGTCTCTCCAGCTCTTTGCGAGACTTCTGCTCCTCCTCCAGAAACTGCTTCATCCACTTATTCTCCTGGAACGGAATTGGACAAGGACAGTATAAAGCTACATGTTGCCCAAAAACAAATCAGATCATTTAAAGCTAATGTAATAGATTATTTTGTCTATGACTTTTGGTATTGGTGCAGTTTTAGCTTTTTGAGATATTTAGCCTTTTCTACCATTTTCCCCCCAAAGAAAATGAATTGAGCTCATTTTACATCTTTCATACACTGTATTTACATCTGTTTACAACCTTTTACTGCTCCTTTCACATTTTGTTCCAGTTAAGATTCTTTCAGCTTTCTTGTGCAAAAATATATATGGTATATACTGTATCTGTTTTTCAGCTATTTTGTGCTCTTTTCAGCTTTATGCTGCTAACTAAAACATTTTTCTGCTTCTTCTGACTTCTTTCTGCTAATTTCAGCTTGGTATACTTCTTTCAGCTTTTGTCTGTAAGTTTCAGCTGTTTTTGCTATTTCAGCTACAAACCGGATTCCAAAAAAGTTGGGACACTAAACACATTGTGAATAAAAACTGAATGCAATGATGTGGAGGTGCCAACATCTAA
>JARVLU010000701.1:0-13604 GCA_031762415.1 Simpsonichthys santanae
TGCTGATCTATTTCATGCTGCTGTGTTCATTCGTCCTCATCTGCTCACACAGACTCATGTTCGTGCTGCTGTTGTTTGGCCCATTGTTTTGTACTACTAGTGCTTGGTGTATTTCATAGTTCATGTCTTGGATCTTACTAATGTTTTTCTTTACAATTTGTGTTTTTGTTGGACGTAACTGGGACCATGTGCACGTAGCTTCGTTCCACCTCATGCACCACATCTGATGTGAATGACAATAAAGACACCTTGACCTTGACCATGACCATGACCTTGACACGGCACATCATTCTCCTGCCCACAAACTACTATACGCAATCTGTAGCAGAGGCCCGGATAAGCGAGGACCTTGTTTGAACTTTGACCTTGGTGTGTGACCTTGAAGCTGGGATGAATAAAAATGTTTGCAACACCTCGTCCTGTGATGATCAAGCTTCATTAAACTATCTTGAGCGGATCACAAGTTATGGTCCAAGAGGAAGTTCACGGACAGAAACCAAAGTATGAATTATAACATTAATAATGTTTGACTGCAGTTTAATGGACAGCATTGCATCATTTCAAAGCCTATAAATTTAAATATTAGTTTCAAATAAAGGAAAGAGATACTACTTCACTGGTTAAACAGAGGCCCCAACCATCAGCATGATGGATCAGTGGTTAGCACTGTTGCCTCACAGAAAGAAGGTCCTAGGTTCAATCCCCACCTGGGCTCTTTCTGTGTGGAGTTTACATGTTCTCCTCATGTTTGTGTGTGTTTTCTTTGGTTTCCTCCCACAGTCCTGTACCTGCACGTTGAGCCTCCTTCAGGCCATGAAGGAATCTGAGATTGATCAAATAAAGGTTCATAATAAAACCGCCCCTCCACCGTCATGCCTAACGGGATGAGTTGTCTGCCTTCTCTAAATGTGCTGCCGTGCATTATGGGTAAACACAGAGCTTTTGGAATGCATTTTATTTATTCAGGCTTCCTTAGGGGCAAAACTGACCATATTGAAACCCATTATAAATACATCTGTGATTCCATATTTATCTGATAATAATATATGGCATGCTGTTTACACTGTATGAGCATCTCATCCACCACAATGGTTTCAGTTCAGATGTGAAAAGCAAAAACGTGCACTATTAAAGTACAAAGTATTAGTTGGCCTGTCACAATAACAAATGTTGCTGGACAATTAATCGTTTCAGAAATTATTGCGATAAACGATAATATTGTTTGAAATTTGACAATAATTAGTAATAATTAGTAAATATTGTCAAATTTAAGAAGAAATTTTGGTTAATTTTTGTGTGTAGTACCTTTTTTACCACTGGATGGCAGTGTAAGACTGTTTGAACTGAAGGATGGATAGTGAGGGAGCGAGCAGCGTGTCGCTAATAAAAATAGGAGGGAGGCCCCTTGACGTGACATGGGCTGTCTCCAGTTCTCAAAATGGCGGATGCTCTGTGTGGTTTGAGCTCTTTAGCATTTTTCACACAAATCGTTTAATTAAAAAAAAAAAATCAGTAAAACAACTTTTTACACAAAGGCACGGGTTTCAACCGTGAATTTTGGAGCCTCGACAAAACAAAGTTTGTTTTTTGTTTTTTTTTTCCCGAGATTGGCCTGTTAGCTTAGCTCGTAGCTTAGCTGCTTTTCATGATCCAAAAACATGATTTTGGACGGTTAAAACAGATTTTAAAGAGAAAGGGAGGCGTCAGTGAAGAACACCGGAGTTGAGCCTTTTGTCGTCTTCAGTAGAAAGAGAGACACGAAGAAATTATAAAGCTGATAATTGAAAATGAGGTCGATATTTTAATTTATCATGTGATTAATTGATTTATTGTTTATCGCGACAGGCCTGAGTATTAGTTACAAAAAATAGATCCATATTTTTAAAAATCATAGGTCTTTAAGCAGCCAAAAATAATATTTCTTCTCAAATACGACGTTTTATTTGAGACTGAGTTTGCTCTAAAAGACTGATTAGTTTATCGCAGGTAAGAATATTTTAAAAACATTCAGCAGTTTCGTAGGATGGATGATTTCCCCCCTTATGAGGATTTTGGGGCCCCTGGACTTTATGAATCGACCTCTGGGATCATTAAATCGTGTGTCCTGCTGTGAACTTCATTTATTTCTCTCAGTTTAGTCCAGTCGTTGTTGCAGAAACGAATCCTGGATTCTGCCTCAGAAACAGTCGGTCCTCTGAACGACTGTTTCTGGTTCTTTGTCCCCGAACGGCACAATCCTACAACACAATGTTTTTTTTTAGTCCCGAGAGCATCAGCTGTTGTTTTTTTTCTGTAAACAGGAGGTCAGAAAACAGATCACAGGCGGACAGAATCGCTTTCTGTCGACATCCATCAGCGTCCCGGTCACGAACGCCTCACCTCAGGAGTCCTGCGAGGCCGAACCCCTCGACTTCGGCTCATTTTCATCGCAGCCGTCGGCGCATTTATGAAATGTCAAGCAGCCGTAATCAACCTCTTTTCCGCCGCACAGAAAAATGTTGGGTTTTGTCGCCGCGAGGCGGGAAACGCTCGGCCTGTAATTTAGATTCCATTATGATAGCAGCTCAGGTGCAGGAGCAGGTACGAGGCGGTCGGTCTCGTGACGGATCGCTGAGGAAAGCATCGCACGAGATGTTTCAGCAGATAGCAGGAGAAAATAAACCTGCTGAAAAGGATAAAAGATGTAAAATAACAACAACAAAAAAAAGATCTGCGAGCGGAACGAGAGCTTTGGGTGGACAAGACGACGGACGTTAACAGATGAGCCGACTGTCGCTGAAGAACGGAGGCCACGTGAAACAAACGAGGTCTTCACCTCCGATCCAAAGACGAGACGAACAACAAACCAGGAGGAAACCACGTCGTCAGCCGCTTTGCACGTCGGCCAGCACCAGTGCTGTACGTGATACATGGCTACACAGAGTAGATCCACTGGAAAGGCTCAAGAACTCCAGTATACCCACTTCAAAGTGCTCAACGATGCGTGACATCATTAGACACGTGTCATTTACACGTTAAACGCCAGTTAAACACTTGGTAACAACGTGTACGCAGCGCTTGTTTATTATTATCCATTGAATTATTGTATAATTAATACTTCTGTACTTAATACTTGAACATGTTCTGCCTTGATGCAGTTTTATAAATTGTGTTTTTGATACAAAGTCAACTGTTGTACAAAGTTTGTTGTTCATTTATTCAAATATAAGCATCAGCGGAATTTGGAAATGTTCAATACGCTTAAAAATAAAAAATATATATTGATTATTACATTGTACTCACCAGTGTACTGTGGTTTCTAACACAGTGCACGGACCGACCACGGTAAAGTTAGTTTTACGTTGGACATTCGTGCTCCGTTGCTTCAGCTGTGTCCAACGTAGAACTAACTTTAGAGAAAGAAGAAAACCTCCAGCAGAACCAGGCTCAGGACGAGCGGCCGTCTGCTTCGACCTGCTGGGTTTGAGAGGACCGGAAGGAGGAACAGATACACAATGGCAGGTCCAGAATGGCAGCGAGCAGGTGGGATGGTCCTCACTTGGAGGAAAGATCAAAATAAATAAATAAATAACAACGTTAAGATAAACAATACAAGTACAAACAATTTGTACCAGTTTGATAAATGAGGTCAATTACTCCTCCAGCAGTCTGAGTCTATAGCAGCAGAACCAAGACATGGCTCAGGAAACCCAAACCAACCCTAACTATAGGATTTATCAAAAAGTCTTAATCCCAGTCTTCAAACTGGACAATGTGTCAGTCTCATGGACACAAACTGGAAGTTTGTTCCACCAGAGAGGAGCCTGAGAACTCAAAAGATCTTCTTCCCATTCTGCTTCTGGAAACTCTACGAACCACGAGTAAACCTACAGCCTGAGAGCGAAGTGCTCTGTTAGGAAAATACGGAACAGTAAGAGCTGTAATATACAGTAAGATGGACCTAGGTTGTTGAGCGCTTTGTAGGTTAGAAGTAAGATTTTGAATACAGTTCTGATTTTAACAGGGAGTCACAACTGGTCAGGTTTCAGCCTTTTCTGCGTTTGCTGTGGGAGTCACGTTGACTCAGTCCGTTGCAGACATGTCTATTGATCACTTCCTGAGAGTTCTCTTTAAATAAATCCAACTGTGCGTGACATATTTTGCTAACAGACAGGCAGGGCAGATCGCCCACCCTTCATGGCAGTGAGCGCTACGATGAGCAGGAGTTTGTTTATCTGTTAACAGGTGTTCAAACTAAAAATAATCTGACGTCGTTCCTGTAAGAATCAGGTTCACATCCCACAAATCTTAACCCCAGATGTTGTTTTTCCTCCAGATGTGCTGCGGACGCTCATTAATGGACGTTAATCTGTCGTGGCTGCAGTTCCTCTGTTCTGAGCCGCAGCTCCGGACTCTGAGATTGATTTGTTCTGCCTGAACGACGAGAACCACAGCGGCGTAAAGTAAAAACGTCCACGGCTTTAAATCGCTTGAATTAATTGAACGTGATTTAGTTTGATTTCAGGCAAAGTGACAGAAATGGTTTTGGTTCCTGTTTGTAGGAAACGAGAACGCCGAGCGACCTCGTTAGGTTTAATGCCCGGAACATTAGCGGCTTGAATTCAGCTCGTTAACAGCTGAAGCCACACACGTTTCACTTCCTGTCTGCAGAGTCCAGATGAAGGATAACAAGACCATCTTTACAGGTCAGGACTGAACCCACTGAAGACATGTAATCCCACCGATAATCCAGATTAGCATCTGACAGCAGTATCCAGTGATTCGTCCCAGACTAAACGTTGGTTCTGAGAATCGTTGAAACGCTCCAGTTGTTCGGACCGCTCCGTGTTCTGATGACTTCAGCTTCTTCTGTTTAGAAAAGCAGACACCATCATTAGAAGGACGGGAATAAACTGGGATTAAACAGGGATTATTGAAGCGGCTGCCAGTTCAGAATGACTGTTTATTTAACAATTAGTTTAAAAATATAGTTGTAATTTAACTTTTGTGTGTTGTTGAACAAATTGAATTATGCACTCCAAGGATTAAAATTCAAATTATTTAATAAATAAATACCAGCTAGCTAAAAGGTTTAGCCAAAGCTAAAAGTAGCTAAACTGAGAGCAAAAAGCAGTAAAATGCTAGCTGGTAGAACAAGAATGGAAGCTAAAAGTAGCTAAATGCTATATAAAAGTTAAAGTTAGCAAAACACTGGCTAAAAGCTAATGTACTGAGTAAAACCTAAAAAGTACTAAAGTCTTACCTAAATCAGCAAAATGCTACCAAAAGGAGAAACTGAAGCTCAAGCTAAAAGTTACTGAACTGTAGTTAAAAGCTAAAAGTAGCTAAATGCTAGCTAAAATCTTAAAGTAGCTGAACAATAGCTAAAAGTCGTCAAATGCTATCTAGAAGCCAAAAATTCCAAAATGCTAAAGTAGCTAAATGGTAGATAAGTAGTAAAATGCTATCTAAAAGTTAAAGATAGCACAATGCTAAAGTAGCTGAACGTAGCGTAAAGGCAGCAGAGCCTGTAGTTTTTGGATGGATTAAAGGTCTTGACGCGTTCCAGAGGTTCTGATTCTTCCTTTTTATAAACCTGAATCCTGAAACTTCACTTGCTTTCAGAACCTTCGGCTGTTTGACAGCCAGGGGGCCGTGAGCTGAAAGTCTCCGAGGACGGTACCGAAAATGTTCTGATTCTAAAGAACCGCGTCGCTCTGCAGACAATAAAATGAGTTTAAAAAAAAAAAAAGGAAAACAAAAATGAATGAAGCAGTTTTTAATTTCAGACATCAAAACTTTTGATGTTTGTTTCTTTGTCCTGGTGTTTTGTTGTTGAATGTTCCAGCAGCTGAAAGTCCAGAACCTTTGGCTGATGTTGATCCGTTCTGCTGCGTTTCTGCAGTTCTGCTGTCAGATTAGGAAGCGGTCTCAGAACCCGGTGGATCTGGACTCAGGCCTGTCCTCGTTGAGCCGAGCTGCAGCCCCCCCCCCCCCCTCCCCGTTTTGGCCGTATTGATTCTGAATAATGCTCGGTGTCTTCTCGGACCGAACACATGAATAATTCTCCTTCGTTAGGTTTTGGACCGGGACACGTCAGGCTGTCCTTGAGTGAAGAAGGTCGACGGGAAATATCTGGACCGGTTTGAAGCGGTTCTGGGTCCTCGCTGACCCCATTTGTCAAGAGCTGCTCCAGGAAATAGTCAGACCCCCGTCACAAGCTGCAGCCTGGAGGAAGTTTGTTCTGAATCAACACTCAGAGGCTCAGAATGACGAGTGACAGAACTTTACGTCTAACTTTCAGAAAAATCTCAATAAATCAAACCCTGGAGGTTTCGTTAGCTCAGCTGTTCACCTGGGCTCAGCTTGAGGGGCTTTGTTTACATGTTTACAGGTAAACAAACCTCTAAACAGGCTTCAATTAATAAATCTAAGTTCAAGGCAAAGAGCTGCAGATTGTAGAAATGATGCTCAGACACTAAAATAACAAAACTACAGAAATTGTATTTCCTGTGAAAATGCAGTGTGAATGCTTGTTGCTGAAGAAGTTGCTGAAAAACAGCTGAAATTAGCTAATAACATGCTGAAATGTAAGAACAAGCAGAAGAAAGCAGAAAGAACACACAGTTGCTGAATTAGGTTTAAATAAGCATAAATTAGCACACAAATTAGGAAATTAGCTAAAAAAGCTGAAATCAGTAAAACATATCTGAAAAGCAGCTGAAAGGGAGAAAGAAGCTTAAATTACCAGATGGAAGTGGAATTAGCTGAAAAGGCTAAAATTAGCATAAAACAGCTAAATCATAGCTGGAGTAGCAGAAAAAGCTGAAACTAGCTGATAAAAGCTCAAAGGAGCTGAAATGACCAGAAAGAAGTTAGACTGAAAGTAGCAGACATCACCACAAATGCTTGAATTTATCTGAAAACAGCCTAGCTATATATACATATATATATATTAGCTATAAACATCTGGAATTAGCTGGAAGTAGCTGAAAATTTGCAGAAGGAAGCTGAAGCAGAACAAAGTGTTAAAGAAGAAGGTTGTAAAGAGCTGAAGGACGTAAACTGAGCTCAAATCATTTTCAGTGAGAAAAAAAGGCTAAATATTTCAAAAAGCTAAAGCATCACCAAAACCAAGTCAAAGGAGCTGAACATTTTGATTTATGATTTGTTGAAATAGTTTGAAAACTGCGGAACGAGAACCGTGCTGAAAACATACGGAATAAAAATGGATGACAAGAGCGCAAACGATTCATGAACATTCACACAATTATTTTGAAAAAAATTAACGTTTGCTTAATAAGATGAAGTAGGACTTCCTGTCTGCTGCTTGAAGGTCCGTCCTGTTTTTATTTACCTTGTTTCATATTGTAGCTTGATTTTATTTTGTTTTATATCACTGTTTACTTTTTGTTTACAAAGTTTTTGCATTTTATGTCTGTTTGTTTAAAACAGGTCTCTCCTGAAAACGAGTCCTCGAGACTCAGTGAGACTAACCTGTGTAAATAAAGCTTGGATTAAATCTGATTATTTGACAGTTTTGAGACTCACGTTGTCCAAGAATATAAAAATATTTAATCACATGTTGATTGTTCTTTCTTTAATCTGGAGGACTCCAGGTAGAGACCGGTCAGTGGTCCAGGGAGGTCCGTTTAAAGAAGTGACCTCAGGACAAGAAGACACTGAGCCTCAGGCCCTGTCACTTTATTTTATTTTATTTTTAGACAAATCCGAGCTTTTCTGTTGCCATTTGCTCGTTAATCTACACAACAGCCCTCGGTCTCTCTGGAACTGAAGGTTTCTGAGACCTGGTCTGAGTGGAGGTTTTCGGACCTCTGACACAATCCACAGGTGTGACGCTGCACACGCACACTACAGAAGTTTGTCTGCTCAGATAAAAGAGCAAACCAACAACATCCTGGGTCCAAAGGAACATTCCTGTATGCAACTGTGATCATGCAGACGCAGCATGCAGTGTTGCCAGATAAACACACATTTGTTCTTTTACCCTTTTCTGTGCACACGTTCACACGACGCACACCTCAGCTCGCGACACGCTCGCGCACCACAAATCAACAGTTTGGGTCAAAGTTACTTTAAAGCGACGGTGCTTATCACGTCTTATCTGGCAACCCTGTATGGTGGTAATAAACGAACATCTGCAGAGCGGCGTCACCGTGAGGTTGCGGGGCTTTAAGCCGGACTCTGCTGCACAAAACGAACGGCTGAACTTTGCGTTTGGCGCGACCGCCGCGCAGAACAACGAGCGTTAAATGCGCACGTTTAAAGGAAAAAGGTGCAAAGCTGCAGAAGTTTGCTCTCCAAGCCGTGTTCCTCTAAATCCTGATTCTGCGTCGGCTGCCTGATGAAAGGCGCCTCTGCCGGTCGAACGGGCCGTTTGATGTCGTGCACCCCGGGCAGATTGTTTGAGAAACCCAAGTTGCGGAGCCAATTGACCAGTTTGAAGTCTGGAAGCTGGAATGGATGAAAAAAAAAAAAAATGCAAATGTGGAGCGTAAAAGGAGCCGCCGCTCGGCGCCGACTGCTTGATGAGCTTTTCCAAACGGGCCTCGTTCTCTGTGGTTCTGCCAAACGGACTGAATGATGCTCCTGTGGGTTTGTAAGTCAGACTGTAACGGGCGCTCTGTTTCTAATAAAGCTCCTCCGAGTGTTTTATTTATGAAAATGTTAACACGCTGGTGTTGGTCCTCGTGTTTTACCACCGTGTTAAACTCGTTTATTTAACCCGAGAAAGAAAAAAAAACATCTGCTCCAGCTGGGCGAGGCAGATGGTCCGTCCTCTTGGTTCTGGTTCTGCTGGACATCCAACACCAACCGAACTGCATCCAAGGGAACAGTTGATCCTCCAGTCTCCTCATCAGAGCTAATTATTTAAAATAAAACTTTACTTAACATCAACTGGTTTGGTTTGCTTGGAGCGGACAGAGTAAGAGTCACGAGTCTTTGGTTCTGATCCGGACAACCGTCTTGAGTCGGAGGTGGATGAAGAGGTGGAGGTCAAAAATGGCCTCTGGGTGAAATTGAAGGCCCAAAACCACAGCTGACCAAAAACACCATGAAGACCTGTCTCACAACCACCAAGACTTCTGGGAAAACAAGATTAACACTTAAAAACAATTTGTTTGCTCAACATTATAGTAAAGATGTCTCAGTCGAACTTTTACTTAACAAATGCACTTAAACGGTCAAACCAGCTGCAGCAAAATGAAGCTGATTTGACAGTTGCTCCGGGTGAGCTGGACGAGGGTCACAGACTATGGCAAGCCAATTGTGTCATTAATAACCACTTTTACCTATTAAATGACACAATGGCATGCCACACTACTTGACTGCCATCTAGCGGCTGAAAATGGTAGTGTTCAATATTTTCAGTCAGGATGAATGAAAATGGTCGTATCTCAAACATTGGTTTAAAATTATGGAGGAAAAAAAATCCATAAATATGTTGCTTCAGCGTACAAGTTGCAGGAAATGTAATTATGAAAAAAAAAACTTATAGATCGAACAATACGGTAAATCTGAGTATCGTCTGCATATCAATGAGATGAAGTTCTCATCACCTGATTTGGATAAAAATGGTGAATAAAAATCTGTTTGTTTTTTTTAGCTGCCGTGACATTCAGAGGCGTTCTCGGCCCCCAGTGTCAATAATGGCTCTTAGCTTTAATAACGCGTTGGCCATTGGCATCATAAACATTTGTAATGTGTGTGTGTGTGAGGGGGGGGGGTCCTCCCCCAGAAATGTTTTAATATAGTAGATGCCATGTCCTGTATTCTGGTGTATTTTAATGGTTGTTGAACATCTTTTTTTAATTTACACAAGTAAACACTTGATGCGAGAATTATTGTAGAGAGGAACAAGAAGTAGCCTGACCAACAGCTCTCCCTGTGTGAATAGAGCCCGCTCCACTTCTTTCACGCATCCCAACACCCCCTCCACCCCGGTCAACAACTGTATTGCAGCACACAAAATAGACACGCTAGCTATGATGCTACAGACGTAGCGCTCCATTTCTGTCGCCCCTCCCCCCCAGCTCCTGCAGGTAAGGGGTGTTTCACCTTGGAACAAACTAAGGTCGCCGACTAGTCAGTTTGCTAACAAGCCTACTGCATTGATTGACAGGTGGCGTCGAGGATTCGACTAATAATAATTAATAATTTATTCAAAATTTATTCAACATTTTAGTGAATCTAATGTTTGAAAACTAAGTATCCCCCCCCCCCCCTCCAAAAGGCTAAAATTGCCACTGCTGACATCATCAAACTGAGGGTGTTTATTGGATTTAGCTGTGATCAATCAAAATAAAAATATTGAACTTCAGAAATTACAATAAATAAATAAACTCTAAATAAACTCTTGGTTTGTTATCTTGGTTTCAGCTATAAAGCGGAGTATTGTCAGCGTAACGATGAATCAAACGCCTGCATGGAGTTCTTACCAAGCAGGTACAGGTCTTCATTTTGTTCTTTTTGTTTTAATTAAAGTCAACAAAGATCAGTTTTTAACCGGCCTGACATCGTCCGGTAGCTGAATCTCACCGTCAGCGACGAGCTGGACACAACATTGAATTGGTTCGACCCGGTCTGGTCAGCTTTAATGAGAACACCTTTATTCTGAAAGAGCCTGGCACAGGAACGTGTCCGAAACACTCGGGTCCTGCAGTAGTCTGGCTGCAATCAGCGTGACCAGAACCATGAAGGAGGCCCGACCCGGTCTGAACCCACAGGAAGTCCTCCAGTTCTACATCGGACCAGGTTGAATCAGAACCTGAGACCTTTTGTTCATTTTGAAGCTCTGTGAGAGTAAAAAGGTTTAAACCGTTGGATAATTAGTGGAAATCCTTTTTGACCATGAAGATGAGGGATGTCCCACATCTTTGTTTCATGAAGGAGGACAGGAGGACGGGAACAAGAGGACAGGGTTAAATTTTCATGAGTGCACGTCAAAAACCAAAGTTACAAAAAAATACCACCATTTTTTTTTCTCACTGTCTGTCAATTTTATTTTTATAACTTTTTTCACTGTCAGATTAGCTGTGGCAGCCATCTTGGAATTTATATGACAGTAAAGAGGAGGATTTGGACTTCCTGTCCACAGCTCTGAGGTGACTGATGGAGGCGAACGGCTGCAGGTCCAACCTTTAGCTGCAGATGAAAAGATCCTTTAAAGGTTATCGAATGAATTCATCAGCCGGGCCGAACCAGAACCGTTGGCTCCTCCAAACGTCCCAGATCCATTAGTCCCCCCTCAGGAAGAGCGGCGCGAAGCAAAGGTCAAGAGGAATTTATGCTAATGTTGAATTCTTGTCCCGCTCTCAACACGCCCACAATAAAAGCACAATTTAATTAATTTATTTTAAATCTCTGCCCGTCTGCCTCGAAGGACGAGCCGAACATGCAGCCGAACGTTCGGCTCGTTCAGCTGTTCTGTGTACAAAGACAGGGTCCAAATATAAAAACGTCCAAAAGTGTGAAGCAAAATTATAAATTGTGTTTAGAGCTGCGTCCTGATGGTGAGGACACCCTCAGGTGAGGACACCCTCATGTGAGGACACCTTCAGGTGAGGAGGCCATCCTGCTTCAGGGGGACCACGTTTTAATTAAAATATATTTGAATTCCTAATTGTTTAAAAATGTGTTTTTCTGTTTGTGACGTTCTAAAAATCCTAAATATGTAAAAATTAAAATACTCATCAAACAAAGGCTTCATATTCCAGTGGGGGGGGGGGGGGGCTGTTTTTTAAAAGGAGACTATTGCCCCCCCGGCTCCCCTCCTTGTGGCGCCCCTGCCTGTTTGGTGTCTGTCTCCAGCAGCACCCGGGACACCTGGACCTGGACTGGTCTTAGTGGGAGACAACAGGGACAGTGAACCTGACGTGGTTCTGGTTTGTGGGCGAGCATGTAAACTGCTCAAAACCGAACCTGCGACCTTGTCGCTGTGAGGCCACGCCTCTGACCGCTGCGCCACAGTGCCGGAGCCTTTGATGTGCGGGTAGAGACCGGAAGTGAGGCTCAGACTCTGGACCGGACTGGGAGGTTTCAGCACCGCGGACAGAGCTTTGCGGGGTTCGGTCCGGCTCAGCCCGCCCTGTCAGAACCAGCAGGACAGGACTCTGGTACCGAGCTGAGACTCTCCTCCCTTTTCTCCCGGAGGGGGGGCGGTTCTCCTCCACACCTCCCAGATCTTCAGTCAGAGCTGACGGAACCAGAACCGGACCGGACTCCGCAGCCCCTCTTTAACATTCCGCCTCCGTCCCTGCCCGTGAATCCGGTTCTTCTGGGTTTCTGGAGGATTCTGGTTCTGGATCCATTAAGTTCGACCACAGGACTTCAGGATGACCGCCACCAAGGAGCCGCCGAACCAGAGACCGAACCAGCCGCAGCAGGACGAGGTTTGGACCTTTTTTTTTTTTTTTTTTTTTTCTGCTTCAACGGGTCGGACCGGTTCGACTGCCGGGCTCGGTTCGGCTGGTCGGGTTTACAGTCTGCAGCAGGTTCTGCTCGGATGGTTCTTGATGGAGGCTCATTGTCATGACTCGGTTCGGGTGGGGGGAGGGGGGTTCTTGTAATTCAGCAGCGGAACCGACCAGGAGCGTCGGTTCCGCAGTCTGGTCCACCTCTGCGCAGGTGGCTCCGACCCGGTGTTCCGGTTCTGTCTGCATCAGGACCAGGGTTTAAAACCCGGTTCTGTGGACCCACGGCTCATACCAGAACCACGCTTCAGAGTTTGAACGGGTCGCAGAAAGTTGGACTTTACAGAACCGAGCTGCCGGTTCTCAACATCTGATGGAGGATTTTTAAACAGAATATTTTATTTATTTATTCTAAAATCTTTGTCTCTTCTCTGGTCCAAGGTTCTGGTTGTCTCGGTTCTGGTTGTCTCGGTTCTGGTTCTTCTGAGCTGCTTTTCATTGTTTGATGAAAACTGCTGAAACTCTGTCTGCCTGCTGTAGTAAGAGTGCTGTCAGGGAGCGACAGACACTGGGCTGTGGTTACCATGGTAACCTGGACGAGCCAACAGCTTCAGTGGAAGGGTTGGTGGTTTGATGAGGTGTCCTTGGTGAAGACGCTCCTCCACCGATGTGACCGGAGCCGAATGGACCAGAACTTTTGGTTCTGGTCAACATGATCCTGTGAGGGTTGTCAGTCCTGGATCCTCCTGGGTCCTCTGACTCAACACGGGACGCACTTGGAGTCCAGCCCGAATGGTTCAGATGGCTTTCATCGGATAAACCTGGGGTCGCATTTCCCCTTGCGTCCACATTGTGGACAGTTGTCAAAGGCCCCATGAACCTTCCATGGAAGGACCCTGTCGGCTGTGAGAGGGGCCTGAAGCTGCTTGGACATGGACTAACATGTTTATTTTATTTGTTCGTTAAAAATAAAATACAATACCAAGCAATCCCATAAACATACAAAATATATATAAAAAAATGAAACGCAGCAGAAAGAAGAACAAAATCTTATTATATCTGCCACTTTTTTCAATCAGTTCAAACAATAATAATCTTATAGTAACAGAACAAAATGAATAACTCTTTCTAATTTACTAACTAATACAAAACACATTCCACTACTTCATATATATATATATATATATATAT
>JARVLU010000705.1:0-12698 GCA_031762415.1 Simpsonichthys santanae
CAGATCAGCAGCAGCATGAAACAGATCAGCAGCAGCATGAAACAGATCAGCAGCAACATGAAACAGATCAGCAGCAAGTCCATTTAATGGACTGACAACATCCGAAGCCGCTGGTAAGTCACTGACTCACGGTCGGGGCTCAAACTATGAAACTTAATCTTTATCATGATACAATAATAAGGTTTGCAAATAGCTGTGCAAAATACAAAACAACTCTGTCATGGCAGAATAAAAAGTCTTAGTGCCATCACTGAGCAGTGTTTATAGATCAGGCAAGTATAGAAAGGTGTCTTCTTCTACACGACGACTCGGGTGAAATACAACACATCACTGCCTTTTTGCCTTCATCTCTCCCTCGTCTCATTAGAGCACCACTGTTCTGCCTTGATCTGCTTTATATCTTCTTGTGTGTGTGTGTGGGGTGGGGGGGGGGGGGAACAACCACATGCACATAAACAAAACTGCGCTCTCGAACGCAGACCCAGGTGCACATGCGGACACATCATCTTGCAGTGCCGCGGGGGCTGACAGAAACTTCTATCACAGCAGCTTTGTCTTTCAGGTGGCAATTAGCAGCTATTGTTGCTGTTCTGCTAATCAGAAATCTCACACACCGATGAGGGCCATTATCTCGCCATCAGGGAAAAACAAGTCCATGCTGGTACTGTGCAGATGCAGGGATGTGTGTGTATATGTGATACGTGCTTTGATAGAGTTCATAGCCTTATCACATAAAAATACTAAATTGGATATATTTAGGCATTTGCATACAGCGGGGATTAATATCTGTTGCAAGATGAGATTTTGTTTTGAATGTGTCTTCAGACATGAAGATGCATTAGGCCACTCCTAAAAAAAGAAAACAGTAAATACAATATGTAAACAAATACAGGCTGTAAACATTGTAGTATAAGGATTTATTGATGCTGAAATCAGCAGAAAATTCAGAAAACAATTCAATAGCCTCCAACAACCAGAAAAATAAATAAAAATAAAATTAAAAATAAGCCAACTGCACTGAATCAAATCAATTATCTGTACAGGAGACGAAGTAAGAAAGTGAAAGCAAAACTCCTGATCATGTTTAAATGAGTAACGTCTCCGTCGTGAATTGTTTTTGTTTTTTTCCTTTGGGAAAGTATTGTGTTGTAACTGAATACAAAAATATCTCCATGAACCACTGGACTGGACTGATTTTTCTAAAATCTATAACCCGTTAATATTTTGAGTCAACAAGATTTACGACGGCCTTCGGAGATACTTGACCTTGGCAAACACACACACAAGAAATAATGGCTACAACTCATTTTTACAGATATTAGGCTTAAATTTGGTTTGGTGATAGCTTACACATACTAACAGATTAGACAAGATCTTTATTTGAAAGCCATATGCATTACTGTTTTTTGAAAAATTCTGCTTACATATGATTCTATAACGCAACTTTTTGAAATGGACATTCATACATGTCACCCTCTACAACATAATCAAATCCAGAAAATACCTTGCTGGCCATTAAAAGTCTCCTATTTAAAAAGATAGCTCCAACTTGGAGGTACATGGTTTACTTGACTTAGATGCGACATTAAAAGTTCCATAAAAAAAAAAAAAAAAAATCTCAAGTAGGAATAATCACTTGAAATAATCACATAAGTTAAAGCATTTACTTGCAAAGATCATTCAAACAATTATCGTTGGTGTCTTCTGAATGAAATCTCGTGATTGTGGTATTACCTGAAATTCAGAGATAAATATAAATACGCCATGTTGTTTTGCACTGTTGGTGTTAAGCGTATATCTTGGATCTTTTAGCGTTTGCTTGACGTATAGCTTGGTGTATACTGCATCTTGGATCCTTGTTTACAGTTTATTTTTATACTATATGTTTTGTTATTTTTGGTGTATCAGGCAACAATGTTTAATAAAAACTAGACATTTATACATAAAATCAATCTAAAGCAGAGTTTTTAGAAAGTCAGTATGACTTACTCTGTATGTTCATAGTCATAAAAAAACAGGTAAACATCAGTATACAGTAATTTCCAGACAGTCTGTAAGGGTTGGCATGTTTGGACATTATAAAGGCACAAAATAAATGTTATGTACTCTTAAAGGTCTCTTTGATCTAGATGAATAGGGTCCAACCTATATTATGTGTCCTTGGGATGGTGGGATCTGGAGAGCCGCAAGGCTTTATAGAGAACAAGAAATCGCTGACTGTCTCATGTGGAATACTGCTGGTCCCTCCAGGGAGTTGGCTGCTTGCTTTAATAGGATAGTCAAGGTCCCAGCACATGAAGTGAGAGCAAATACAGAAAGTCTGGGTTTTAGGGCCATGAGATTAGTCCTCTTTCAATTGTGCACTTTTATTCTTGCTGTAATATATATTCAGCTAACTGGTTGAACAATTTGTATGAGTCACATTGTTCTCAGTCCTCCATTCTGCTCGGTTTATGCCTTGCTTATTCACTACGACTCTCCTTGATGGTAAAATGCAAAAACCCATTGGATGACAGTATGAAGAGGTTAGCTTGGCCTTGTTTCTCACCCCCACCCTTGGGAACAATTACTAAATGGATTCTGCTATGGAGTTTGCAGGCTTACCTTGGTCAACTAAAGACTTGTTCCATTTCTTTTAAAACTTTTCTCTTTGTAAGACGGTAAAACTCATTTACAGCTACCAAAACTTCACAAAGCACAAAAGAGAAGACTAGACTGTCCGTCTGGTACGAGTTCAGATTCCATACGAGAATCATTACATTTTACTGTTGTGAACAAACTTAAAAGGCAACATTTATGTGTGAACCTGAGGACTTCATGTTTTGTCCTAAAGATTTGCTTCAGAGATGTACGAGTGGGTTTAAAAAGGCTAATTAAAATCAGTGTACAAAAGTGGTACTGCAGTCGTAAAAAAGAAATCCTTGACTATGACTTAGTCACCAACTAAACACACAGGATCTCATTGTATGACTGTACAACATGAAATATTCTTTAAGGACATGTGCCAGGGAAATTGGGTCAGAGGTCAGTTGTGTGTATTAAAAAAAAATCTACCTCGACTGCCAATATTATGCAAAATTTAAAAATTATTAGCTGCTATTTCAACAAAATTTAGGCCACAATTAGGTGCAATTTATAAAGATATTCAAGAGCCATCAGTGCATAAATACCCACACACAGATGCTCCAATGACTCAATCATATCTGGTCAGTACAGCTTCTTACAACATAATGTTGATGCTGACATCGCAGAATTATCTCATTATAGATAGTCTTTGCCTTGTTACAGCTAATTTCCAATTTATTTGTTGTTTGTGGAGGCCAAAATTATAAATGAACTCAAAAATGGGACTATTTGTATGCAAAGCTCAACAGCCTGGTATTAAAAAAAAATTATTTAAAAAAAGTACTTATGACTGTTTTAATGTAACTTTCAGACATTAATCGCTGAATGTACATCAACAACTGATAACCTATTGGTGTCAATCCAACATGGTTGCTACAACTAATAATGCTCAGCCTCAAAATGGCTATAATTTAGCCAAATTAACAAATATTGTGCTAAAATCGATAAAGTAGCTGCGGAGTCATGCACAGTACATATTCTGAATGTGGCATCCAACGATATCACATGAGATTGTGCTTAACATTGTCTTTGCAGGATTGACTAAAATGTCTAACTCTTCATTTGTCAGCAGAAGATGGTCTTGGTCTAAAACTCAAAATGTGTCTTTATTCATAGGCTTAACGCTATAGTCTAAACCTCCAGCTAAGAAATATTTTTAAAGTCTCATACTGGAGAAAAAGCTGTAATGGATCAGCAGGCCTATTCCTGTCTGCATTAGCTCTGCGGTGGCATGCCCCCCTCCACAACCCAGAAGGACTGATTGAGGTTTTAAAGACTCAGTCCCGGTTGAAATGCAACTGCGGAGGCTTTTAATTAGATAAAGCTTGGCTGGTTTCAACATATATTTTACAACTGTGTCAGACTAAAAGGGTCTAAGTGTCGTAAATATCACCCGAGACAATAATAGAATTGAGATTAGAGGGCGGAATATGCGGATCAGCACTAAAAGGCAGCCGGCAGTTGGACGACTTCATCCGGTGAGCTATTTATAGCTGTGAAAATGGACGGCCCCATTAATATAAGGCTTGCCCTTTCTGGAAATGTAAATCACTGGGGCAGTAGCTCCATGTGCTCCACGCTATACAGCTGCAGTGTGTCAGAGTTAACCGTACGGTTTAGCTGATTTACAGTAGCCTGGGAAGAGGCAGTGAGAAATGCTTAATTTTTCTTTATTACCTTCAGGAACGTTTGTGGTGTTTTTAAGTCAACTGGATGTATTACTGTTTTATACCCTGAAAGAGAAGAAAAACGGACCAAAGACGTTACGCTATGTTAAATACTGAACTAAAATGTTGTGATGTAGAAGCAGAGTGACTCACATCACAAACTACAAGTGGTAAACGATCATATAAACACGCACAAGATATTGCAATATGGTATGAAATGGTGCAAAACGTTGGAATATTTGAAGAGTGACCAAAACAGCTATGATTCTATAACTTTTAAACACAAAATAACCCTTGTCCGAAACTCTGGCACAAAATGCAGTAGGCAATATACAGTCCATCAAGGAATTATTATTTTATTATTATTAGTGTTAGGCTGATTGGTAACTCTGAATTGCCCTCGTTTCTCTCTACTATGTAGCCGTGTGATGGACTTGCGACCCGTCCAGGGTGTACCCCGCCCCTCACACAGTGATTGCTGGACATGGGCACTGGCGACTCCAATGACCCAAAAGGGAAGAAGCGGGTAAAAGATAATGGATGGATATTATTTGCATTTAAATAGTTAAATACAATTCAGTTTATTTATATAGCACCAAGTCACAACACACATTGTTTCAGGGCACTGTACATAAACGTTCACATACAAAAGCCAATTAGTAAAACTTATTGTCTAAGGAAGCCAGCAGATTGTGATGAATCTTCACTTCGTCGCAGTCTCCCCTCCTGAGCAAGCACAAAGGCAACAGTGGAAAGGAAAACCTCGCTTTTAACAGGAAGAAACCACCAGCAGAACAAGGCTTAGGACAAGTGGCCATCTGCTTCGACCGGCTGGGGTTTGAAAAGACAGGAAAGAGAAATAAATTAACACAGACTGGAAGGTCCAGGTGTAGGTGCAGGTGCACCTCCTATTGGAAGAAAGACAAAAACATACAGACTAGAACAATTACAAATACAAAACAGGTAGAAATAATAAAAATAAAACAGGTAGAGTAAGCAAAGATAACAGCGGAGTGAAGAAACATGGTCAGTTTGTCCTCCAGTAGTTTAATCCTATAATAGCATAATTAGGGGATAGCTCAAGAAACCCAAGCCAACCCTAACTATGAGATTTATCAAAAGGGCAAGTCTTAAGCCCAGTCTTAAAAGTGGACAATGTGTCAGCCTTACAGACAGAACCAGGAAGTTGGTTCCACAAGAGAGGAGCCTGATAGCTGAAATATCTTCCTCCCATTCTGCTTTTGGAAACTCTAGGAACCACAAGTAAACATGCCGTCGAAGACCAAAGTGATCAACAACGTCAAAGAATCTTAAAGTCTTTTTTTTTTTTTTTTAGAGCCCTGTCACTCATCTGACCTCCACCGTTTCTCCCTTTGGTGTTTCTATTATTCACGACGAGACACAAAGTGAACCAACACCAAAGATAGAGAGAAAATGAGAGATCAGATTGCAGCCACAGTGAACACTTCCACAAGGCTGAGAGCTGATCAATATGCTCCACATTTCAAAACTGCCTGGGATTAAGGCCAACGTGGCTTATTTTCTCCAAAGCGCCAGGACCGGGGTTTAATTGAGAAGCATCTCACGTCCAGTCAGAGATCTCATGTCTGTTCTTTTGAAATCGCTTGTCATCTTTTCTTTCTTTCAGCGGCATATCAGTCATTCCGTTGCTCTCTAATCCCCCCGTCCACCCCCTCCTCACTATCTAGCTGTCATTACTGACTATGTGATGCCTCATACAGATCAGATTCTTTGCTACTGTACACCTTACCACTGCTGGAAGAAACATTTAGGCAGGCAAGTCAGAGTTCTGTCTCAAATGAAGTTGTGTGGAGATGTGTGCGTCTCGACATCTTGTTTTCATCGGCACCGGTCAATGTGACCACAAAATTCTTGTGTGTGTGCTGTTACTCTTAAACCATAGGGTCCTTTGTGTGAAAAAGATTCATCCCTGTGCCTGCTGGAACTACGGATTGACAGATTTAATGTTGTCACAATACGCTGCACCTTGATAGACTTCTGAAACTGACTAAAATGGTTGTATCTCACCGGACTTCGACTGTGGGAGACTAGCTGGCAACTGGAAATAACAAGAGGCAAATTTTCAGTTGCATTTTCATTAACTTCTATGTTTGTGACCAGCTAGCTGTGTAGCCACAATTTGTGCAGAGCTAGTTTATGAAAATCACGTCTTATTTTCACATCAATGACACATAAAATGGTACTGTATTTTAGGTCGTGCACATTATTTAGTTCTTTATCTCTTTCTACAACGTGCCTACTTTAAGTATATGAAAATACAGTAGTAAACGCGGCTGCACAGTTTGCTGGTTGGATGTGATGAGAAATCAGTGAACTCAAGAGTTTACCTTTTTCTTCCAACTTTCATGAAAATAACAAGAGTACTGCATACATTGTGCACACATCATCAAACTGTTATACAGCAATCGCAATGGCCCAGGCAAGCAAAAACTTTATATAACCTTTGACCTTGATTCATGCCATTGCTGACCTTGGAGCTGGGGTGATGGAAAGATTGTGAGGCATGTCTAGTGGTGATGCATGTGTACACAACACAACCTTTTACTGATGATGTGTGTATGAAGTTTTAATAAATTACCTTGAGTGGATCAGAAGCTATGGCCCAGACGAGAGAAAGTTTACAGGTGGGCGGAGACTAAACCAAATATTGACGTAAAATCTGGTGTGGTTGTTGCTGAAATGAATCCCCAACAAAATAAGCATCAACAGATTGTGTAGGATCTTTGTTTAAACATGGGTATTAAATGTTGGAGCACGTCTATTAGAAAAACATTAAAGTCACCAGAACTCTACAATTATTAGATGTTAATTTGCAACTTAATAAATCTTGGAGTCAACTCATTTCCAGATGGAAGCTACAGCTAATCAACCTTAGCAACCATAAAACTAATAACTCAGTCAAACAAGGATGAGGTCAGGTCCTCTGGACGGATTCTTCTTTGCTGAAATGTTTCATCTTTTATCCAAAATACTTCTTCAGTCTCAAGGTCTTTTGGATAAAAGGCAAAACGTTTCAACAAAGAATACAGGTAGTCCTCGACTTACGACGTAGATCTGTTCCTACGCAGCGTCGTAAACCGATTTTTGACGTAAATCGGAACGTACATTAATACATGTGCGGTACCTGTTTTAACAAGCGCGTAAACCGATTTTCGACGTAAGACGGAACGTACGTACGTAATTACCGTACCATATGCATGTACGGTACATGTTTTACCAAGCACTTAGCCTATCCTAACAAATACCCTTCATAATTATCAAAAAAAAAAAAACATAAAATACTATCATACCTACCGTACTGGGATGCTAGTGACGCCGT
The DNA here is from genome assembly GCA_031762415.1 of Simpsonichthys santanae. Lineage (NCBI taxonomy): Eukaryota > Metazoa > Chordata > Actinopteri > Cyprinodontiformes > Rivulidae > Simpsonichthys > Simpsonichthys santanae. The sequence goes on from JARVLU010000705.1 coordinate 7,654, forward strand.
CCTCCTCCGTAAAGTATGTAGTTACCTGTACAGTACATACTGTATTCCTCCGTCGCTGCACCACGTACAGTACAATACTGTATTCATCCGCTGCTGTGCCGCTGCGTTACGACGTTTAACGACGTAAAACCGACGTGACTGCGTAACTCCTAATAAGGGAGATGCGTCGTAACCGTGAAACGTCGTAACTCGAGACCGTCATAACCCGAGGACTACCTGTAATCCGTCCAGAGGACCTGACTCAACCTCGTTAGATTTATCTACCTGGATTATTGAGCATGAATCAAGACAATAAATCTGTCAATTTAAAAAAAGAGCTCAAACTTGGTGTGGTAGTAGCTGAGCATAATCCTCAACACAGATCTTTACTTGCTAATGGATCACAAAATCGCTTTGTTTAAAACTCTGGCAAACAAGGTGGCGGGTGATATGCCTTCTTCCAAAGAAATCTATATCAATTCAGACAGTTCTTTTTTTTTTTTTAAAAGAAAAGAAATGTAACCATTGCAACTGACACTCAGTTAAGTTGAAACCAGCATGAGAACATCAGTGTAGGTTTATATTTTTAACCATTAAAAAAAAAAAAAAAAAAAAATCATTATCGCTCATTGCTTAAGTACTAACACAGAGTTCGGTTAATCGAATTTGTCTTTGTGAGGCAGGTGTGTAAAAATTAACGCAAACTGTACTAAAATCTGATTGTGAAAAGTATTTTTTGCAATTAGTACATTGTGATAAAATGATAGTATTTGGCTGGTTGTACTGTTTGTGTTTATGTATTTTTATTATATTGGATCAGTGGCAGGTTGTTGATTTATCATGCATTACTGTTTAAAAACAAAGACATTACTTTTGAAAATTGGTGAAACATGTCAACAAACTGCTTTTAAGTAGCTCAAAACAATTCTAAAGATACCACTGAATCATCTGATCTGTTGCATATTAAAGAAGTAGCATCGTCTGAGATAAATGTTTAACAATCACCTCGTCTCAAAGAAACTATAAGCTAGGAGCCTCGTTTCCATAGTAACAGACACCTGTTACCAAGTGGCAACAGATAACAGAAATTTGCGTTATCCTCATGGGGCCGCTGTGCAACAAACAGGTGGCAAATTAAAGAAAAACAGACACATTACCTTAGTGAGGAGCCGTAGTGAGGTCTCCATCAGTCTGTGTCAAAAGAGCAGCTTTAAAACTTTCGTTTTACTTTGGATAACCTCATATCTGCAGCAAGTCTGCACTGTGAGGCTAAAATAGGACACTTTAAAAATGTATTTTCTGTCATATTTTTAAATGGCTTTTACATATGGTTAATTAACCCAGAGGGCAATGATTTGGTAAGAGGAGCAGAGTTACTGGACACATTTTTAATAAGGTTGCACAATAATGTATTGTTATTCTATTATTGAGGTGCACTTGATCACTATCAAAAGGGCTGCACAATACATATTAGTATGCATGTAATGAATATTATAAAACAGCACAACAGCTCCACGTTTGTTTTTTTAAAGAATTTTCTATTAGCAATATTAAAACTCAGAACAACGTTACCACTGCACAAGGACCACCCTGTCTCCTCCCAGGGCCAGTAGTGTTTTTTTTTTCACAGTAGGCGTGTCAGCAACTGACCAATCAACAAACTCAATTTGTCCTGAAGGTAAACGCCCCTTCCCTGCAGATGCAGCCCATCCGTTTTTTTTTAAAAGAACTTTATTAACTACACAAAACAGAACAATGGATCAAGAGACAAATACAAACCCGTGAAGGGTGTCATAACTACGTTTCACAAAATAGGGGGGTTTTACAAAATAAAGTGAAAAAAAAAAAAAAAAAAACAAGGACAAGGAGGTATATTTGCAGCATCTACTATGCAGAAAGCTGAAGCAGAAGAGTGGGAGTGAGTCTGAGGACAGTGAGGAAGATGGCATTAAGACAAAGCTGCATATGGGGTGAAAACTAAATACAATCTCCTGGTACTCACCTGAAAAGCCCACTAAAAAAAGTCATGTGCACCCCTGTATACATATACAGGTAGTCCTCGGTTTAAGGCTGAGATCCGTTCTAACCGCTCAGCCTTAAACCGATTCAGCCTTAAACCGGAACTGCTCCCCCTGGCGGCCGTAAGCGCGGATTTTCGGCCGTAAACAAAACCGAAACTAAAACGGCGATCGGTCACGTCTTTTTAAACACGTTTTTTCAATGTAAAACAACTTCGAACGGCCATATTAATGTTTTTAAATGTGTTTCCAAGCAATTAGTTAACAAAATACCCCCCAAAAAACGAAAAAATTATAAAATGCTGCATTAAAAAGGCAACGTACGGCGGGATGACGTCACTGGGGGTAGAGCCGTAAACGCGAAACGCCGTAAACCAAGTACGCCGTAAACCGGGGACTACCTGTAATTTTCAGTCAGACTGTTGGTTCCCTGTGAGAATATGTTCAGACTCACTCAGCTCACATTTTAGGAGGGATAACCAAGTGTGAGAAAAGTGCTAAATTTAGGAAAAAATATCCTTGAATTTGATTGTTTTCTAAGAATTTATTATTTGAAGTTCACACTGGTGTCTGGTAAAGGAAATGGTTTATAAGAAAGCCCTAAAGTCAGCTCATGAGGAAGAAAAACTCTTAGGGGCAAAGGATTTTTACAACGCTTTTCTTCAGCAGAGAGTAAAAAGAAGTCGAACAGGATAAAATATATATGTGAGAAATGTTCTGTTGCTCAGAAGACTGCCCAGCTCATCTCAACAAAAGGAACTGCACTTATTTAAAACAATGAATTATAAGATACTATAAGAAAATGTTATAATATCTCAAATAGGCAGGAGCTTGTTCATTAACTTGTGGTTGATTTATAAGCTAACTGGTTCTGGAAAATAAATTTACTGAGTTGTATTCACACAAGATCTCATTTTGCAGTTGTTGTGAAATGGTAAAATATTAAAATAGTGTTGAATTGGCTGAGGCATGAGTAGACCTTTGTTTTTACAAAAAAGAACAGCTAATAAATGATTCTACAGAGGTTCAGGGTATTCATATTCAGAAGGGTTCTTCAAAGCAAAATTAGGTCTTCTTATTTCAGTCAGTTTGATTCTCATCAGCTCATTTAAAACTTTATTTTATTCTGTGTTTACTCACACACACTTGTGTGTGTGTGTGTGCGTGCGTGCGTGTGGTGGTGGTGTGTGTGTGGTAGTGGGGGTGTGTGTGTGTGTGGGGGGGGGGTGTAAACCTGTCATCCCACCATTGGAGCATCATTTTAGATAAGATATGACCCAAATTGACAGTCTGATAAAAAGACAGAAGTACAAAAACAAGTGTCTTTATTTACAGGTGCAGATCTCTCAACTGTCAGGGGAAAATGGAAAAGGTGAGTATCTGGAATACAGGCATATGCTTCTTACTGACATGTTTCTTTATAGTTGGAGCCAGAGAAGAGGGTGCAGAGAAGTCCTGTAGGTTTCACAGGTGAGTGTTGTTGCAGAGGAGGTGAGTATCGGTGGAGAGAGAAGCAGGTTGTCTGAGGTTGAAGGCTGAACTTCAAGCTGCAAACTTTTGGTATTCGAGGGACACGATCAGGATGAGGCACAGTCACAAGGAACGAGGAGGTCTTAGGAGACAAGTTTTCTGGACTTGGAAGTGGCTACAGGAGATCAAACAAAGTTTTATGGTAAATGTTAAATGGACTGTACTTATACAGCACCTTTCTATCTTATCAAGACACAAAGTGCTTTACATCACAATCTGTGCCTCATTTACCCATTCATACAACACACTACTAGATGTGTACAAAGAATAATCAGAGCTTTATTACATTCATACACTCATGGGATACACATTGGAGGCAATGAGGGGTTTAGCACTACTTTGACTAAGGGGCCGTTTACACGGCGCGTTTTTTGAGTGAAACCGCTCCTTTCTCTCTGCGTTTCTGACGATCGTTTACACGACACCAGTGGCCCCCCCTCTTTGAATCCGAAGGTTTTTGAATCCACCTTCCAAAGTGGAGGTTTTTCGCTGACCCCCCGTTGATAATGTAAACATCTCCCGCTATGCCTTTGTTTGAACATGCGCACGCGAGGACAGATGGCATTTCTATCAATAACAATGGCCGCAGACACACACCGCTTTCTGAACTACGACTGATGGAATAGATTTTGAGTCTTATATTTAATCAATGTACACCTCAATGTAGCTGCTGTGAGCAACATATGTGTTGGAACAGACACAGCTGGATCCAGTTCTAATATCACTGTTTATTGAACGAGGCAGGCGGAGATTTCACACGTCGCGCTGCACTAAAACATACTAAATGTGCTAAATAACAGTTTAACAAAAATAAATAGTATTACCGTAATGTTAGTGTGGGAGATATATAAAGTTTTCTGAGCTAAATGAAGCTGTCTGGACTCAAGTTACATAATTTGAACGATGTGTATTGTAACATGTTGCATGTTATTAAAGTTGAAAATGAAAACATCAGGTTTATTTTGTATTTATTTATTCAACTCCACTAACTGTATGTCACACAAACACTGAGAATTAAACTGAATACTATTAAAAACATGTTAACTGAATTGTATCTACGTAATGAACTGGACTCTGCTCTGTTTTCATCCTGGTCCCATCAGAACCGGTCCGTCTGGTGGAAGAACAGCTTCTCCACTTCGCAGGAAAAAAAAAATTAAATAAAACTCAATTGGTTGTTGTGTGATAGAAGTAAACACAAGCAAACATTACAGTATTAAGAACATTGATTTACCTGCTGTATGTCAACTGATTATCTCGGACTAAAGGCTGACATCATCCTCGTTGACTCGGTTCTGGTCCACTCAGCGACTGGTGTGGAGCTTGTTAGATGAAGCAGGTCCAGCTTGGCGTCAAATCTGTCGACTCTTATCCAAAATGCAGCTTTAACTTGTTAAGTTGTTAGCTGAACTTTTAGCCCAGAGGAAAGCAGTCTGAGGCAGCAGCACGCATGCACATTAGGTGAAGGTACAAAATTCACAGCGCCATCTAATGACCCGGCATGGTAACTACAGCAGA
>JARVLU010000726.1:0-10096 GCA_031762415.1 Simpsonichthys santanae
CTGCTCCCTAACAGGTCTCTCTTGAAAATGAGTTCTCGTGGCTCAATGAGATTAACCTGGATAAATAAAGGTTAAATTAAAAAAAAATAAAAAAAATGAAAAAATTAACAATCATCTTTAAACGTTGTTCAATGTCTCAAAAATCCTCTCAAGACCACACATTTGGTGTTTCACAACCCGCAAAGGAGTCTCAACCCTACCTTTGGGGCCAAATGTTCTCAAACAGCTGGAAGGAGAGAAACCAGTCATCAAGACAGATGAATGTTAATTCAATAAAATGGTAACTGTATGTGATTACAGCGTAAAACTATTAAAGTCAAGTGATTTGAATCGATGTGATGACAGCCAGACATAAAAGAAATGAGCAGAAATCAGTCCATTCACGATCATGTGAGTGGTCATAATCTTATGGCTCGTTAGTGTTTTAGCCACACACACATCTGTAGTTTGTTTATTTCCACAAACAAACAATTTTTCCCATTTCATTCGACTATTAGTAGAAATATGTGCAAAGAAATTGATGCATTATATTCTTAAACCTTTTTCATTTTTGCAATTAAATACTTACAAAAAATAGTATTACTTATTAGGTATTAGATTAATACAATATGTGTAAATACGGATTATGAAACAGTAAGCTGAGTGTCCTTGGAAACAAAATACTATCTGCCATAAACACCCAGAATGCATCAGCCATTTGTTGTTTTAATTGGTAAATCAAGTACAAACACTAAAATTTGAAGTGATGTTTTTAAGTTATGAGAATTTTTAATTTGAATATTTACTTTAAAGCATCATCTCAGTGGTATTTTCATACTTTTTGTCTTTAATCTATTATTATCATCCTATACATCCTGTCACCTACAGTTCTCACAGTATCAGGATGTTGGACTCGGAACTCTATCTGTGTTTTTAACTTACAGTATATAATTTTCAATGTTGGTTAAATAAAGAACTATATAAAAACACAAGCACGTCACATGAACAAGTTTATTTTCAGAGCAAAGGCCATCAGAGTTTAAAGATGAAACGACTGACAGTAACTCAGTAATTAAAGTTGTGTTGACATCCAGATGTTACAGAGTCCAAACTGGAGATTGATTAGTAAATAAAATGAATTCCCAGCCTAACCATAAAACAAATGTTCAATTGAATTAAATAAATGCAAAAAACAAACACACACAAATTACATTATTGTCTGTAAAACAACCTCATACCCACAAAACTGCAAACATGAAACATTTCCCTCTTGCATATCAAATGAGCGTACATTGATTTTTAAGAGCTTCAAGTTTAAGAAAAACTATTTCTGATTTTAAGGACTTAGAGTTTCCATTTCAGATATTTTTGCTACAGTTGTTGCTTCATTTTTCATCATTTATATATCCAGTATTCCAAATGTTTCCAAATGGTGATTCTTTATATCAGAACACCCACAAATCATGATTTTATGGCAACACCAGCCGGCTACACATAAAAAAATAAAATAAAAATAAAAACATGTTGTGACTGTTGTTCTTCCTGCAAAGCTGGACATCTAAACTACTTTGTCATTAAGACTTCTGTGGTGCAACAAAACGCAGTTTAAGGCCTCTCCGTGGGGTTTTCAATTCATGCATGGATTGAGAAAGACTGAGCACGAATGCTAACACTACACAGGTAAGTGTTGCACTGCAAAATTTAAAAATGCAGACATAAACAACCAATAGGTAAAGATGTTGCAGTGAACGACACACCAACAGGATGATGTGTGAGTATTTTTACTATGGTCACCTCGATAACCCACCCACCACAGCGACATCCTGAATGTCAGCGTGGTGTTTCACAGGGAGCGGTGTGTTCAGGTTCACTTCAGGAGACTCTGCAGCATGGCGGTGGCGTACGTGGGACGGGCCTGCTTGTTCTCTATGGCTTTCTTCAGATACTGAATGCCGTCGCAGCGCTCCCAGATTTCCTCAAACTGCCTGGGCAGGATCTCGGCCCCCCTCTTCCTGGTCAGGCCCGTCTCCTCCAGACTCAGCTCGCACATTTCCATATCATCTTTGCCTGAGAGACGGCAAAGAGCAAAGACACAAACAAAATGTTTACTCCCTGGAGGGGGGGATTGATGAGGAAAACAAAGGCTTAGCATCAGGTGCGAGATTAAAATTGCTAAAAAAAATTTAATATTTGATGTGGTTAAAAAAGCCCATTTGAATATAATTGTCACATCATCGTGTCTTTGTTGTAACAAGACAAAGGAAAAGCTGATGATTCACCTGCGACCAAAACAATGGGCTGTTTGTCCGGATGAAGCTCCATCTGTCGGGCTATCCACGGCCCGTCGAAGTGGGCGTACCACCAACCCTTCTTTTTATTCTGGGGGTCCTTGTACTGGTCTGCGGGCCGGATGAAAGGAATGCGGAAGTAGCGCTGCTGGCGGTTCATTGCCACTTCGTGATGCTGGGCTGTCGTTGGTGGCGCTGGGTTCTGCTCGGCTGCGACGTGACCGTTAGAAAAACAGATTGATGATGAAAGTGAAGCAGGTGTGAGTCGGGCTGACCAGTTTCAGAAGTTTTAGTTTTTCTAAGAACATAAAACACCGTTCATACACAGCAAACAGTTTAAAAAAGAAAGCCATGTGCTGGGAGACAGCTGGAGTGTGTGCTGTGTTCTGTTTAACTGTATGGTGATTGTTTTATTTATTTACACTGGGAAGGTGTAACTTGGAGCACATTTAGAGCAACAGTGGAATCTGTGCAATGATGTCCTTTACTGACCATAGTCAGTGATGGATTTCGGAGCTCTCTGGTAAACCCCATCATCGTCCCGTTTCTTGTTCTTGGACTTCCATGCGTGATAAACCTTCAGACGACGGTGGAACTCCTCTCTGCAGGCTGCCAGCAGATCGATGTCTGTGAATGAGAAAAACAAAACAACAAATTCTTATTTCACCTTAATGGAAAGAAGATTTCTGATCGACAGTAGTCTCTTGCTACCTCATGGGTCGACTTTTGCGGACTCGCTCTTTTGCGGTTAGATTGTACACGAGAAGAAAAAAATTGTACACAACACGATGGTCAACTTTAATATTACTCACATGATTGTACGGGATAATGTACAGTACAAAGTCAATGAAAAAAACTTCAGACAGGCTCTGACATTTTGTAGTTTTCTCTCACTAAGCCTACACTGTCACCATTCAAAAGGACTACATTTCCCAGAAGCCAACAGTTGCTTTCTGCTGAAATGGAGGGAAAGTTTTGATCCAATCTGAAAAAGTTTGGTCCTTATGCATAGTGGCTTTGGTGCCTACCAGATGCAGAAAGCTGCATGGAACCGACCGGGAACCAGATCAGAACCAGACCTCCAGACTCAACGGTGAATCCGAGTGCCACCTGCCGGCCCACGAGGCCTTCCGAGTGGGGAGATGCCGCCCAGAGGTCGGGCGTTCACTCTGGTGCCCACTAGGACTTTCCCCATCCAGATCTGGACTCGACTGGGACCACACCCTGCTGGCCATCTGAAGTTACAGCTCCCTCCAAAAGCATTTTGGTGCTCAAGGGCTGCAGAGTCGACCAGAACTGACAGGGTAGGTCTGGTGAACTGGAACTGAGCCAGACTGGAACCGAGCTGCTGTATTCTGCAGAGCTGGTGAGTAATATTTTGCAGTACTGTACAGTACATATACGTATGTTGTTAAAATTAATAGGTTTAAGAGTTTAGAAAATTGCAAGAGTGTGGGAAGGGTTTATAAAGCCTTAAAATATAAATAAATACTAAAATAAATAATGTCCCTACTTCATGGATTTTCACTTATTGTGGTCCGGAACATAACCCCTGCGATAAACGAAGGACTACTGTACATCACTTTCCCAGTTTGCACAGGACTTTAATGGGATGCATCTTCACACCGCCTGCGCTGAAACATCCAGGAGGACAGCAGCACAAAGTCTCCAACATCTGAGGTGAAAGGACCTTTGTGGTTTCGTGCTGAGCGTTAGATTAGATGTTCACAGATGCTCTCACATCCTCTCATTCAGTATCAAGCTGGCTTTTCTGCAGCTTGTCTCGCAGCTCCAAGATCCATTAACCCTTACAAAAATAGGTGCACACAGAAGTCCTGGTTTAATGTTTTTGCTGACGTTATGTTGTTTACGAGGCAAAAGGGAAGTTTTACACTTCTACTACTGCTGTTGGGGTCATCTCAACAGACATACTAATAATAGCTGCAAACTATATATAGGAACTTGGACTTGGCCTCAAAAATGTCCTAAATGAGGACGGATGAACCACATGTTGGAACCGATTCAGTTGAAATGCTGTGAAAGCTTAAAGAATACCACATATTTGTAGAAATACAAAACAAAATCCACAGAAAATACTCCTGCACCATCACGGTTTTCTCAAATGATCCAGATGTCCTTGGACATGTCTCAGAGCGCTGTGTACAGCAACGATGTGAAAAGAGACGGGAGCCAACTGAGAGTTTCAGCCTTTCATGCTGACTGAGAAGAAGCAAACGTTAGCCATCTTTCATGACAAGAATAATTTCCTCTCTCCACCACTTAGACACAAGTGGAAACATCCTCATGTTGTGCCTTTGATTATTATTAAATTTTTTTTGGATCGAGTCATGTTCACACTCCGAACAGCTGAAGCCTTTCAACAGCTACTCAAAAAACTGACGTCTTGATGAAAGGCTGCTCGTGACGCCACATGAGTTTGGGTCAGAAGTGCCAAAACACGATTTTGGTGCTGAATTGTTTAACGTTTGGTTTGAACACAAATCAATTTGGGCTGAAGGAGTAACTAACAACTCTGTGTCGGGCTGAAACTGGATTCAGGATTTTCTCACCACAGGAAGTGTTGATGACATCTCGCAGCTCGGCGTACTTCCACTTGCTCAGATCGTACTTTTTCACACCGGCAGCAGCTTTGGTCGCCTGCACCTGAGCACCCCTGGAGTTACAAACAGATGAATGCAGATGAGACGAGAAACAACCTGTGCATTTGAGAACATCAGAGATAAACCCATCAAAGATGTGTAATTTTCACACTGAATCTGATTCGAGTTGCACATTTCAGGGGAGTATTATTTGTCACAAGTAAATAATAAATTCTGATGATACAGAAAATAAAGAAGACCTCGATGACAGTTTTTGCTGCATTAATTTGATCATCTTAAGCCTACAGTGATATGTTTTTATTCTTTATTATTACTGGGATTAATGTTTAAAGTGTTAAAACAGCTGAAAAAACTAATTAGCAATGCTTTTCTATAAAAACCTAATTAATTATATTGTTGCTGAGCTCTTATCTGATGTTTTCAGCTTCCCTGCTGAGCTGAAGCCATAATAGAAGCAAGGATTTGCCTTTAATTACAGTCGGTCTCTGGATTAAGAGCTGCTGATCTATGAATCATTACATTATTATTTAGACGTCTGACTGACTGCAAGGATCAAAGTCATTCAGGATCAGTGCAACATGTGCTACAGAGTAATGCTCACTCTTTGCTTCTGGCAGCTGGGAAAAGACAAAATGGCTGGAGAAAAGGAAGCATGAATCGTTTTGGATGATTTTTAGCCACAATGTTAGTAAAGCTGTCCAGTGTGTGAGTGGATGTGAGCACAGTGTTGTTTAGGGAGACTCTAGTTGGAAAATAGAGGCATGTGGAAATCTATCAGTTTGTAAAAGTTCACAGCTGGTGCTAATGAAATGTAGTCACGTGGGTTTTGATAGTCTGATTTTCCAAGTATTTTTTCCTCTTTGGAACAAACAAGTGTGTCTGTGTGTGACGTCATTCTTGCTGCAGTGATGCTGTTGTTAGGCTCACAGGTGAGATTTCTCTCAGGTGAGTCAGTCCGCAAAAAGATCCCATCGCTGACGAGCTTTGACTTTCTGTTTAGGTAGTTTAAAAAAGGTAACACACACATAGCTGTACCTATAACTGATTTTATAAATCTCATAGTCCCAAATGAAACATTTAATTTACAAACTAAATACTTAACTTGCAAGTTAAACATTTAGTTCCACACTAAATGTTTAGTTTACAAGCTAAATGTTTATGTCCAAGCTAAATGTTCAATTTACAAACTAAGTATTTAACTTGCAAGTTAAATATTTAGTTAACAAATTAAATATTTATTTTGGAAATTAAACATTTAGTTTATAAAATAAATATTTGGGTCCAAGCTAAATATTAAGTTAGCAAATTAAATATTTATTTTGGAAATTAAATGTTTGGTTTGGAAAATAAATACAGTACAGTATTTAGGTCTAAACCAAATATTTTGTTAGCAAATTAAGTTTTTAATTTGGATATCAAATGTTTAGCTTGGCAAATAAAAATTTAGGTCTGAGCTAAATATTTAGTTAGCAAATTAAATACTTAGTTATGAATTAAATGTTTAGCTTAGAAATTAAATATTTAGTTTGGAAATTAAATGTTTTGCTTGGACAATAAATATTTAGTTAAGAAATTAAATGTTTAGTTTTGAAAATACATTTAGCTAGGAAATTAAATATTTAATTTACATCTAAATATTTAATTCACAAAATACATATCGTCACCTTCTTAAAATAATTGCATAAGTCAATTTTTGCAATTTTTCAGGAAACAAAAAACTGAACCATTTGTTCACACTGAACCCTAACCCTAACCCTAACCAATTTGTCTGGTGACTTAGGTAAAATAAAACTGCCTAAGTCACACTCTTGACATAGGCAATTATACAAAAGGGGTACAATGGCATGATCTGTTTAATTGAGGAAGTAGGCAATTTTACCAGAGGTGGCCAGCATCATGAAGAGATGATTTAGGCAAAAAAATCATTTTAGAAAAAAAAAATGACTTAGGCAATTATTTTAAGAAGGTGACGATATGTATCTTCATAGCTAAATATTTAGTTTGTAAACTAAATATGTATCTTGGACATAAACATTTAGTTTGTAAACTAAATATTTAGTGTGAAGCTAAATAGTTAGCTTGCTAACTAAATATTTACCTTGCAAGTTAAGAATTTAGTTTGTAAACTAAATATTTAGCTTGTAAATTAAATATTTAGCTTGGAACTATAACATTTATAAATGTATGAATAACATAGTGAAAATATGCTTTGAAAAAAAAAACATTTTTTTAAAAATATGACAAAATTTTTTTTTTTTCCTTATTAAAGGCTAATTAACGGCTCCTCATTGTTAGGATATGGTGAGACATCTACATAGAAAATATTCTACAATTTTAGGTAGATTTTCTATTTTCACAACCATAATAAGACCTGTGATGAGATTATTAAACACATATCTTGACCTAGAGTGAGTGTTGATGATATTTACATATGAAACTAAAACTCTTAGTCTCCACTTTCATGAGAGAAAATACAATTTCTTCAGTGTGTTATCCTGAAAAACATTCAAACAAAAAGTTAGTGATTAAAGGCCTTCATACATGATTTAGGTAGATCAGTTCAGAAAATAATCTTGCTGTTGTAAAATTAACTAATCAGATGAACACAGATTAATGAATAAAGATGGAGATTAACATAGTATAATTATTGTTTCTATAGTACGTAGGGAAAACACAACAAATGTTACAGGAACACTTTCCTTACTGGAATCATGCAGAGCCAGTTCAGATTAGTGTTTTTCATCCAGCTCTTAATTTATGTCTTGTTGTCAAATCTTTATCTTAAGGTGACAGATAATATGTTTGAAATGATGGTGGAGCAGCTGCTCCCTCAATTTCCAAAGCACAGGTGTAAACTTGTGTTTTGACTCCTCTTTTATTGACCTAATATGTTACTTCTCCTAGCAATAAGACAGAGAATAATTTCAGTGGTATTGTGCTAATTAACAGAGCAACGTGTCCATAAATTTAACAAAGTGTGGAAACAAAAAGGCAGGTTTTTATTTATTCTAATTTCACCTTACATACTGGTACAAACAAAAAAAAAAAAGATAAATAATGGAGCTTTGAGGTGGTTCAGTTCAAATCAGCAGAACAACAAGCTGCTAGCTTGCTCGTCAGTCAGCAACTGACATGACGCTACTTGTCAATCAATCCAGCAGGCTCGTCAGCAACTGGCCAATCAGCGATGGCAATTTGTTCTGAAGTGAAACGCCCCTTACCTGCAGGATCTGCACCCACTTTTCCTCCGACAACATTGTTGGGATTTTGCATCGCGAATGCTTTGCTGTCAGAGGGATTTTATGAGAAATCATCAGAGAAAATACAGTAGTTAAATGTTGTCAGTGAGGAATATGCAATTCAGACAGAGTTGCCCTGAGAATTTAGATGATGTAATACAATTTATTCCATTTATAAAACCTACACTGAGTGGAAAAAATGTTAAAGATGGATAAAGGCTGGAGGCTGATCCAATGAACTGATGAATACAGCAGCGATAAACAGGAAGTACCACATGTTCATCTGTACAAAGGTAACTGCAGGTAAATTTTCCATTTTTGGTCATAATTACATTGTATGTTAAATGGTTAAATTAAAGTTAGTGCTTAAAGCTAGTTGCTCTTTGTTTTGTGTGTTTTGTATGAAGATACGTGTTGCAACTTCTGGTTGTATACGTTTAGCCTTTTGTTTACGATGATCAGTTAAAACTAAACTGATTCTGCACAAAAAGTTTATTAGGTTGTGTAAAATCTTCACTCTTAGTACATACTAGATTTCACTGAATTGTTGCCACGTGTCGCTCTGTGTTATGAAAACATCTAGTGCATTAACTATTTTAAGTTATTAGTAGCTTTGAAAATATAGTGTTGCCTTAATGTTGGCTGATAAAGCAGCCATGAGCTTCACTACCTCCACTACAACCATCTTGATTGTGTGTTTGACGGAGGTTGGCTCACCTTGGGTTACAGTTTCGCGTGGGTGGAGCGATTTTACCGTTTGCGTCGTGTCAATTAACCCCAGAGATAAAAAAGAGCTAAAGTTGGGCTTTAGCAGTTGAACATGCACAGCATCTTTTATGAACTACAAAATAAAACAAAATAGAGTAAATAATTTGATTGATATTGTGCTAACAGTGTTATCATTAACTATCTTTAACTATCATTAATTATAATTACCGGTGCTGCTATTATTATTATTATTATTATTAACAGTAATATCCATAAATAAATAAAAAAATAAGTGTGGAAACAAAAAGAAAACTTTTTTGGGGCTTCAAACTCAAGTTACACCAACCTGCCAACCAGTGTCTTTTCTCCCTCATATTTTAACATAAGATGCTCGGGGGGGCTAGATATTTTTTGAGGAATGCTGGAAATGCATTAACAGTATAATCCTGTATCTACTTCAAGCAGCTGGTGGATTTGGGAGTACAACAGGGATTACAACCCCGTCCACACAAGAACACAATCTTTTCAAAAACAATAGTTTTCCTCTTAAACATGGCAAAACTAGAAAGCTTCATCAAAACGCTGAGCTGTCAATGCTAGGTCTGTATGTGGCTGTAACGCAGCCACAAAAATACACCAAGAAGAGTAAAGATGACGTGGAGCATGCATATGGTGAAGACAAAATCAGAAGCCAAAATCATTTTGTGGACTGACAACAAAGGGGAATTTCTACTTTGTGTTTAGCTGAACTAAGAGACCTGAAAAGTGCAGAAGAGTGTTGACTGGGAGTCGTGTCCGTCCAAATACGAGGACATAATGAACAGTTTTTAGGTACAATATTCACAGGGATGGCTGGGTAAAGTATTTATACACAAGCGTCATCTTTAAAACTACTGTATTCCAATTTTCAATGTTTTTGTAAACATAAATTTGATGTATATTGTAGTTTTTTTTTCCTGCAACATTTGTTTATTTTTGACAGTTCAATATAGTGATAAAAACTTTTTGGTCTTAGATTGGTGTAATAACATGAGGTTTTTGCTTTGCTATATTTAAGGCAATGTTCATCAGCCTTGTCTGTTTATTTTAAAAAATACTGTACAGTAGTCCCTCGTTCATCATTTACATTGAAAAAATGTGTTTAAAAAGGCGTGACCAATCGCCGTTTTAGTTTCGGTTTCGATTTGCGCCCGTATTCGCGGACTTACGGCTCCATGTGCGTTCGGTTCCGACCTACGGCAGAATCGAGCTACGAACGGTC
>JARVLU010000728.1:0-10022 GCA_031762415.1 Simpsonichthys santanae
CTAATCCAGTATATGAATTAGGCTATGAACCAACTTATAAATATTTATTCAGAAATGCAGTTTTAATCTTTTTTTTTTAAACATAGACATTGACTTTGCAGCTTTAGTGCAGTTTTCCAAACCATGCCGCAGACTTATTCCCTTAATTATAATGGACCTACTCCTCAAGCTAGTTCTATGCTGTGGCACAACAAAAATATTTGTTCCTTTAAGACTGTAGGTACTTTTCCTTTTTATAAAAAGTGTTTGGATGTTTTAGGGTAACATAAGATTCTGAGCTTTATACAAAACTAGAAGAATATTATAGTCGACCAAGTCATAAAACTTCATCAACTTCAAATTACAAACAAAACATTTGATGGGTGGCAGTAATGTTTTCTTGAAATAATTCTTATGGTTTATACCAGTACAAATACAATTTTGGTCCTTTTGCCGTCCATCTTTACTAATTCAGGCCCTTTCTCTAGAGAGCAATAAAAGTACAGTATAAAAATACTCATTCATTACCAAGAATGTATTTTTGTTCTACTCTGGTCATTTGGGGGCTTCTGTACCTAATAGAGCTATGGAAACAACCTGATAGTGTGCAACTGACTGACCAACCAATATTGTATTTGCTATGCCTGCGAGTAATGGAAAGTGCAACAAAGCCTGAGAGAAGAAGAGACACAGTCCAGGCACAGATGGGGAAATAACTGTTAACTGCACAGCCAATATCCCCGTCCCTGTCCCTTTTCTACACTGCATTGTGCAGCGTTGTGTGCTACCGGTAATCAATGTTTGGCACTAGTTATTTGTGGAGTCACATCCTGAGTGCCAGCATAGGGAGACTCCAAGGTCAGTGCACAGTGCATGCAGGGTCACTACACAGCAGCTGCTTATGCATAAGCACCGAAATAAAATCACTCAGGTTATAATCCTTTTAAGTTATTTTTGTTGTTATGTGTGTGCAGAAAGTTGAATTAACTTGCATGTGATAACTGTTGCATAGAATGTATCCCTTACTGCTTTTAACATGGGAACTCTGTTATTTTACCCAGTTGCATTGCTTGTCTAATGTGAATAAACAGTTTGAGTCATGTTCCAAATTCTATTTTTAACCCCCTGAAAAAAATAAGGCTGTTCTGCTTTAATGGGCAGAACATGAATAATCAGTTGCAAGTGAGTTATTTTTAAATCAGAGGCTTCCACTTTATGCATGGTTTGTTTCCACAGACTCCCCTGCCACACATGACCATGTGCAGAAGCATCCAAGAGAAACAGCTCATTTGATTTAAAACTGTGCAGATTAGATGCCAGGTTTTTCTTTTACAGTGTTGTGAGAGATTGAAAAAATATATATATTTAGCAAAATGAAGCCAACATGTGTCAAATCACGCAATATTTTAATTTGATACAAAGTCTAGTGTTGTAAACACTGACATAAACTAATTTCAATATCAGAAGACAAGAAGCACTTATTTATCTTTGGTTTCAGGAGGAGAAAAATTAGTTTATTACATAAACTCCAAACCATTTCAAATTATATGAGTTTTGGTGGAAAATAACAGTTATGTCTCAGTAACACTGCTGATTACAAATGTTAAATAAATTGCATTTATGTAGCACCTTTTCAGCCAACCAAGCTACTCAAAGTGCTTTACAACTCAATCTGTGCCCTCATTTATTCATCTGCACACACATTCATACGACTCTAAGTCTCTACTAATCTGACTTTATCATTTTATAGAGTCTAATCAGTGCTTTAGATCCCATTCATACAACGATGGGGCACACGGGAATCACTGAGGCGTTCAATGTCTTGCCCAAGGACACTTAAATGTGACTGGTGGAATTGAACCTCTCACTCATTTGTTGGAGAACAACTGCTCTAACTCTGCCTCCAGGCTCTAAAGGGATCATTTTTAATATCCTGAATCATCTCAAAAATTGTTGGATGAAGTGAAACTAATGGAAGTCATAAATCAGATGGGTTTAGTTAAAAGGCTATGAACAGTTGGTGTCTTATCTTTTGTACCTAAGTTTGAAGAAATAGTTCATTTTCACTGGAATAATGATTTCTTCTGTTAAATAAAGTTCATTTTTTTGTTCAATTAGAACGTCACTACCGCTTAGTAACTTGTAATTGAGAAATAAATAAAAA
Source organism: Simpsonichthys santanae (assembly GCA_031762415.1). Taxonomy (NCBI): domain Eukaryota; kingdom Metazoa; phylum Chordata; class Actinopteri; order Cyprinodontiformes; family Rivulidae; genus Simpsonichthys; species Simpsonichthys santanae. Next base: position 2,144 of record JARVLU010000728.1, read on the forward strand.
AAAATGCTGTCCATAAAGAGATTTTATTTAATAATGTGTACAGAGGATTCCGAGATAAAATACAGATTTATCAAAATGTCTTCAGTCGTGTCTTTATTGCGTTGATATGAGCATTTCGACTGAAAAACAAGCTTTAGTTTTGCTCCGTTTGAAACCTTCAGCATGTGGTCACATCAATCCATCCAACGTTTGCCTGATCAGAGGTGTTCGACTGTAAAATGACCCAGTGAGTTGCCTGTTAACCAGCCCTGTTGCATGCTGGGAATATTTGTTTTTGTTGTAGACTAAGCTGTCTGTAGCCATTTGTAAAGGAAAATGATTTCCCAGCACATATTTTATTAAACTGCATGCAACTATGTGCTTCTTCTCTCTGACAATGATCCTCAAAACAAATATCAAATTAATAATAAACAGCGTTTTAGCTCTTGTTCATTTTTTTTTTGTTTTTTAAATTAAAATACATTCTACAAAATCTGCTTTTCCCCTTCTGCATAAATGCATTTATTAATCACAAAAGACGTAAAAATATGTAAATGATGTAAATAAAACAATGCGTTTGATTTAACTCTCATGTGGATTGCCTTTGTTCCATTTGTGTATTTGTCAGTGTGTTTCCCATCATGTTGGTAAACTTGATGTTTACAGCAGAAATAAACTGAGATTGGCAATCACAACAATCCCTCACATAAATGTACTAAATGTGGCTTTTATCATATTTCTCCAAGTTATTTTTAATTAGTTTTAACAGATCAACCTGTCGATGTGCTTAACATGCAGCTCTGTATTGTAATAAGATTTTGAAAATGTGACATAAATGTTTTCAAACAGAGCTGGTTGAACCTTTGCTTAGCACCTTCTTGGTAATGAATCCATTATTTTTATGTTGTGAAATTTGAATGTTCTCCCCTTGGATGCAGTTCTACTTTGGTTACTTCTTAACCAGCATGTTGGACTAATTTGTGCTTTAAATTGTCCTTATGAATGATTGTCTCATTGTGGCCCTGTGATGGACTGGCAACCCTCCACTCTGTGTACCTCGACTTTCGCTCATTGATGCTGGAAGTGGCAGCATCTCTGAGCAGGACCAAGGGGTTATAAAAAGGTTCAAGGTTCTTTATTGTCATTTGCATCATGTGGTACATGAGGAGGAATGAAATTGTGTACTCAAGGTCCCAGTTAAATCCAAAATTAGAAAAAAAAAAATTAAGTATAAAAAGAAACAGTGTCCTCCTGAGACCCTGCGTCTACATATGGGAACTTTGCTAAGCCATGTTAACGTTGTGTTATGCTGTAAAATAAGCCCATTGTCCCCATCTGAGGAGATTTTCTTTTTTTTTTTTCTTTTTTTACAAAAGTATGTCATAACCATGTAACAAAATACAACTTTCTTTTCGAAGAGGAAGCTTTATTTATACACAAATCAGGTCCATCTAATCACAAATACCTAGGAGATATGAAAAATGCATCACAAACCAGAGCCCGGGTCTCAGGAGGATATACAAGGATCTTACATTTGTAATAATGTAAAATAATATGGTATATTAAACAGCAGCCTGAACATGAGTCTGTAGTGAGCAGATGATACAGCAGCTTAAAGGCAAGAAATCAGCACCATGGATGTTCAGCAGCACAGAAAAGTCACATATCACCAATTAAAGTGACATTACAGTGATTATCGTGGTTAGATATTCATGAGTCTAACAGCTTCAGGGTAGAAGCTGTTCCTCAATGTAGTGGTTCTACACTCAATGCTCCTTAACCTCCTTCCTGCAGGGGGCAGGGCAAAAAGTGTGTGTGCTGGATGAGTGGGGTCCTTCATGATGCAGGTGACCCTCTTCCTGCATCTGGAGATGTCGATGTCTGTGTGTCGATGTCTGTGATGGTGGGGAGGCTGACTCCAACATCTTCTGTGCAGCCTTCATCACTCTCTGCAAAGCTTTTCTTTCTGCAGCTGTGCAGCCTCCATGCCACACGTTGATGCTGGAGCACAGGATGCTCTCCACTGCACACCTGTAGAAAGAGGTGAGGACAGAGCTTCCCAGTCCAGCTCGCCTCAGCCGCCTGAGGAAGTAGAGTCTCTGTTGAGCTTTCTTGATCAGGCTTGTGGTGTTGTTGCTCCAGCTGAGGTTATCATTCATGTGTACATCCAAGTACTTGTAAAGGTTAGACTTGTTAAAATTAATGTGAAACACTAAAAGATTTTTGATCTGAAAAGTAGGAGGCCATCTCAGAGTCCACAATAGTTCAGTATGTGTCTCTAGAATGGTAAAACTGTTGAATATTCTTCTTCTTCTTCATCTTCTTCTTTCGACTTTTCAAATTTCTGCCACCCCCAGTTCTTTGTCCTGTCTTTTTGTCAATGCCACTATATCCAGACCATTCAACATAGCTGATCTCACCACTGTCATACACATTTCCTTTCACTTTTGCTGCCACGCTTTTGTCACAAAGCACCCCTGAAACTTTTCTTCATCCACTACATCCTTCCTGGACTCTCTTTTTCAGCTGTTTACCACATTCCTCATTTTTCTGGACAATGAACCCCAAGAACTTCAAGTCTTGCATCATTGTGACCTCTGCTCCTTGTAGCCTCACTGTTCCATCTGTCTCCCTCTCATTCACACACAAGTACTCTGTCTTACTATGGATTACTTTCATTCCTTTTCTTTCAAGTGCATTTCTCCACCTCTCTAAGTTCTCTTCTACCTGTTCTATGCTCTCGCCACAAATTACAATGTCATCTGCAAACATTATAGTCCACAGTGATTCCTGCCTGACCTCATCTGTTAGTCGGTTCATCCCCAGGGCAAACAAGAAGGGGCTCAGAGCTAACCCTTGATGCAATCCCACCTCCACCTTGAAGCATAGCACATCTCACCACTGCCCTGTTATCCTCATACATGTCCTGTACCAGTCTAACATACTTCTCTGCCACTCCAGATTTCCTTATGCAATACCACACCTCCTCCCTCAGCTCTCTGTCATATGTTTTTGTTTTTTTAATAATCCACAAATATGCAAACTATGCAATGAAGCTCTTTCTAACCATATCTGTACTTATCCATCAGTATCCTCAAAACAAATACACAATATGTGGTGCTCTTTCTTGGCATAGAACCATATTGCTGCTCAAACCTGTCGTTTAAGTTTAACTTCCACAACTCTCTCCCACACCTTCAAAGTGTGAATCATCAGCTTAATTCCCTGTACTTGCTACAACTTTGTACACTATCCTTGTTGTTAAAAACGGGCACCAACACATTTGTTCTCCATTCCTCAGGTATTTTCTTTTCCTCAAATATGTCATTGAATATTTGAGTCAAAAACCTAGCTGCCATCTCTCCCCAAGAAATTTCAAAACCTCCACTGGTATCATCAGGTCTAACTGCTTTTCCCTTCTTCATTACTTTCAGAGATTTCCAGACTTCACCCTCACTAATTTTTTGGACTTCTTGGTGCACATAGTCCAATTGTTTTTGTATTGATCGTTTTTTTAATCTTGGTGCGCAGTTTCTGTGACCTCTACTCTTTTTTCTCTTTCATTCTCTTCATTTATTTCTCCTCAAAATATTCCTTCCATCTTCCCATCACACTCTCCTCACTTTTTAGAACAGTATGATTCCTATCTTTAACAAACCTAACCTACTGCCCATCCTTTCCAACTTGATCCCCCTGTCTTGCCAATCTGCACAAGTCCTTCTTGCCCTCTTTAGTGTCCAGTCTCCTTACAAGTCTCCAATCTCCCTCAGGTTTCCTCTTCTACACAGACTGTCGTCCACCTGCAGGAGGAGTTAGATAGATTAATTAGATGGATAGATAGATATGGTGTGGGGGTGTGAATAAAAGTATTTCAATAGTTTGAACTTGATTTAAACCTGATTGATTCTGCAACTCAGTGTGGAACACAACGTTTGTTCATATTTGTACAGTTGTTGTTGTTTTTTTTTAATAACACTGATTTGAATGTACATTTTTTGCACATTTTATCTTTTATCGTCTTAGTAAATGTAATCATGAATAGATATATTGTAATTAAAAAACTGCAACAATCTAATCTGATACTTCAGACTGGATTATTGAAAATGGATGATTTTGAACTGTGAATAACTCCGCTCACAGTCAAAGACAAAATATTACAAGGTTTTTGAAAAGATGACTGATTTGTGACAGGTTGACATCCAACAAATGATAATTGTTATAACAGAGTCACCTGACTGAATGGATTTATGCTTTTTAAGGATGCTGTGCTGCCCAGCATTTTACTCAGAGCTATAAAAAAACATATATGTCTCGGCTCCTCCACCAAAGGTGCAATAAAATAAGAAGATTATTAACTTGACAACACTTGCCTCAAAAAACAAAAGACGTGACCTCAACTGATCTAATCTGTGTTTCATCAAGCTGTTTTCACACCTGTCTACTCGATTTCGTCTGTGTTGGTTTCATCCAAACTGCTTCCAACGTTTTCCAGCTGGTACCAGAAGCTCTGTTCACTGAGGCCTCAAGACGGCTGATAAAACAGAACCAATTCCAAACTAATTACTCAGGAGGAACTTATACCTCATTTAGTGTATTGCAGAACAACTTTCAACCTGCCCAGTCAGCCCAAGTGTGGCTTCTGATTTTAGCTTTAATTTAGTTTCCTGTGTGTTTTTTTATTCTGCATGCTCATTTAAAGAAAATTCAACTTAACAAAGTTTCCATCAAATTCCATATGCTCATAGTTCTGTTCATTCTTCAGTAAATATACTTATCCACAAATATGGTGAGGTTGGACACAGATATTTGCTCATTGCATATTCGTTTTACAATGTTTTTAATATCCAATTTCCAAATAAACCTAGTGTTTCCTCAAATAACCTTTCATATCAGCCTAACTATCATTCGGCAATGTAAAAACTACAATATACAGGGTGAATGTTTATCTGTAAAATATCTGTTCACAAAATATAATTTGCAAAAATCGATTGCTCTGCAGCCAGAACTGTAGTTACCATGAAAGAGTTGAATATTTGGTTTCACATTTTTAGGGAGAGAGCCTGCATTAAAGTTTATAAATAACTCAACAACTATCCATTCTGCAGCATATTATGTAGTGAGAACCCCTATTAAGTAAAAGAATGGGCATTATTGTACAACTCCCATTTTGCTACTGAGCTTGTCTCAGTTAAGTGATAAAGTCTGTTTCCAAAGGAAAAAATACAGCAACACATACAGTATCCATCTTTAAATCTCCAATTACAGCATACCAAGTCTGCACTAAAGCAAAGTCAGTAATGTTCGAAGAAAACAAAGAAACATTGAGCTGTTAAAAAAAAAAGGAAGAGAGTGGGAGGAAAAGAGACACACGTCATTCTTTTTTTTTTTTTTTTTGTAAAAATATGCACAAAAAAGGGTCCAGCTGTCTAATTATCTCCAACCTACTTATGCCAAGGAAGGAACCCTTGGCTATGCTTTCCAGAGTATCACGCCACATTAATCGGGCACCACTTTCTGCCAAGGCATCAAAGACAACACTGTGACTACCCTCCAAGTCTAAACTCATTTATTCACCCTTCCCTTCCTGTCCTTTAATCTCTGTATCTCATCCTCGTCCAAATGTTGTATCGTTTTGCTCGGGTGCATCTTCATGGGTCACAGATACCTCAGAGGTGAATTAACAAAAACAAAACTCCTGTTACAGTTAGCAAACACTTTCTGATGATGCTGATGATTGAACACAAACCCAAAGCAAGATAAAAATCGCCAATTCTTTCTGCCCTTGTGGTCTGCAGTGTCTAATAGCTCAGCTCTGCTGTCAGTAGTTACAAAGAATCTGCGTTCTCCAATCACACCACAGTGTTCTGTGTCTTTCATGTGTCCATCCAACGGGGAAACGTTGCTTTTGTTTTTCAGCATCAGAACAGACTTATTAACCCCCTGTTGTCAGCATGTGACGAAATGTTTGTTAATGAGAGTTTGTTTTGCTGATGACTGTTTCAATTGTCCTGCTTATTGAACTACAAACATTGGGACACCCACTTTGGATGAATGAGAAACTCGCATGAATTCTCCCGATGTTGGCACAGTGTACCATAAAGTGCACCATAAAGGGGTTGTGCTAAGTTACATTAGTTCTGTCTCTACGTTAAAAACATAATACATTTGAGGTATGTTTAAGAACAGCTGTTATTTAGTAGGGGAAGACTGTATCTGTTTTGTTTTGTTTTTTTTCTTTTTTTTCTTTTTGTGAAATGTATGTTCTTTAGAGAGAATCAGTTTCAAACAAAGTGACAAATATCCAGCCTGGAAAACTTTTGGTTTAATCAAAATGCTGAATTGATTATTAAACCAAACAAACAGCATCTTATTCTTGACTCAACTTTTCTCCACCCTGCAGTTGCTGTGGCAAAATATAGTGTGTTAAATTAAATATACACATTTCCAAACCCACAGCTTATGGGATTCAGTGCATCATGTCATATAACCGAGACATAATAAAGTTATAAACAAACATACGTGGACTCATATGTATTTCTTATCATGGTTTTCACATGAGGATTCTCTTGTTGTTGTGTTCATCTGCAGTAGGACTGACAGCATTGTGCTCTTTAATTTGACAAGAGACTGTGTTATTACTGGAGTACTCTGAGACATATCTGACCTTTTCACTGCTGCCACAGGCACATGCACAGAGTGTCTTATCATAAGCTCAGTCCAGCCCTGAATACAGCCTGTGTACACTTGTAACATCTAACAATTCTGATTTATTGATAACTTTTTAACTTCTTTATTTTGTTAGTGGGTGGCACAGTGTCTCAGTTGGTGGAGCTGTTGCCTCTTAATGAGAAGGTCGCTGGCTCGAATCTTGGGCAGGGGGCTTTCTGGGTGGAATTTGCATTTTCTCTCCATGCATGCGTGGGTTTTCTCTGGGTACTCTGGTTTCCTCCCACAGACCAAAAACATGCACGTTAGGCTGATTGGTAACTAAATTGTCCCTAGGTGTGAGTGAGAGAGTGAATGGTTGTTTGTCTCGTTTGTCTCTTTGTGTCCCTGTGATGGACTGGAGACCTGTCCAGAGTGTGTCCCCCGCCTCTCGCATAGTGAATGCTGGATATGGGCACCAGTGACCCCCATGACCCAAAATGGAAGAAGCGGGTAAGAATAATGGATGGATGGATGATATTTAAAGAAAATCAGACCAACAAGATAGAGCCACACTTTATTTCCAGTCATTTTATGTACGGCAGCTGCAGAAGTTGAGCTAAAAGTCTTTTTATTTACCGTATTTTCCTTCATATGCGTCGCACTGCCATATAAGTCGCATCAGTCCATATATATGTCTAATAAAGTGGAAAAATCCATAAATATGTCGCTTTGTCGTATATGTCGCATCTATTATGCGTCACCGCTGACAACCCAGAAATGTGGACGGGTGTTGTGCCAAAAACTGATGGGCCACCAAATGGCAGCCGCGGGAGTGTGCACGGGAGGATTTCAACAGGAATTTAACAAGATTAACACTTAAAAACAATTATTAGTTTGTTTGACATTATAGTAAAGTATGTCTCAGTCTAACATTTGCTTAATAAATGTACTTTAATGGTCAAATCTTCAAGCAGAGGAATTTTATTTTGTCTCCAAACCCTATGTGTCATTTTTCACCACTTTTATTGTCTGTCCAATGGATCTCACTTGTAAACGAGTCTTTGAGGCTCAATGTGACTTATCTGTTTAAATAAAGGTTGAATGAATGAATGAATGAAAAATCAGCTGCATTTCGCTGCGCAGTGCAGCTGGATTGACGGTCGGTCCAAACAGCAAGCAGAACCAGGATGAGGAGGCTATGGCAGGTCGATTGAGTCATTAAAAGCTGGTGAAGATTCTCCAGGACCCCCCC
>JARVLU010000738.1:0-10889 GCA_031762415.1 Simpsonichthys santanae
TTAAGGTTTTCATGCTAATTTAAGCTTTTTCAGCTAATTCCACATTTTTTTTGCACTCATTTAAACTTTTTTCAGCCTAATTCAGCAAAAATGTGCTCTCTCCACTACTTCCGTCTGGTAATGTTTGCATCTTTTTGCTTTTTTAAGCTACTTTTCAGCTACTTTTTGCTCATTTCAGCTTTTTTTTTTTTTTTTTAAGATAATTGCCACTTGTGTTCATTTCTGCTTCTTTCAGCCTAATTGGGCAAATGTGTTCTTTCTGTGTTCTTATACTAATTTATCCTTATTCTACATTTTCAGCTACATTTTTTAGCTAATTCAAGCCGTTTTCAGATAAATGCAAGTTTTTATGGTAATCTTTGCTACTTTCAAACTAATTAACTTCTTTCTGCTAATTTACGCTTATGCTCAGTTCAGCTTATTTTTTACTAGTTTCAGTAAGCTCAACTACTATTTAGCGTTTTATGCTAATTTTAGCTTGTTTGGCTAATTCCACAATTTTTGCACTTATTTCAACTTTTTTCAGCCTAATTCAGCAAAATAATGTGCTCTCTCTACTTTCTTCTGGTAATTTGAGCTTATTTCTGTCTTTATAAACTGCTTTTCAACTGTTTTTGCTAATTTCAGCGTTTTTCAAATAATTTATACTTTCTTTGTGCTCATTTTTGATTCTTTCAGCCTAATTGGGCAAACATGTTTTTATCTGCTTTATTCTGCTAATTTAGGCTTGTTCTTCCATTTTATCTACATTTCAGCACATTTCTTTTAGCTAATTTCATCCAGTTTTTCAGCACGTTCTTCTGCAATAAGCATTCACACTGCATTTTTACAGGAAATGCAATTTCTCTAGTATAAGAAGGCTTTATGTTTTGTTAGTATCTATGAAAGTGATAAAAGGTAACATCTTGAAATTAATGAGCTGCAGCATTCAAGGAAATTGATCCTTGATACATCATGATGTTCAGAACTTGTTAGTAAGAAAAACGCAGAAGATACAAGTGTTTACATGTTTGTTGCATTTTTTAGCAACCACAACTGTCTGGCAACAGCATAAGGCATCTTTCTTACAGAAAAATAAGAAGAATTGGCTGTTTAAGTATGAATGAGTGCTGAAAAATACATATCTTTTTATTCTGGACTCAAAGAGCATCTGGGTCACTGACAATAACAAAAGCCATTTGATGGGATGTTGTCAAGTAGGAGCTGGTAAAGCCAATGGAAAGCAAGGACATGGAGTTATTGATTCAGCTCTGGGACCTTCATATAGGGTAAAATTAAAACATGAATCTTTAATAAAGAGCCAACACTTACAGATCAGGGGAGAAGGAGGAATTGATGGAGGAGGAGGAGGGAAAAGGGACGAATTAGCAGCTGAAGAAGAGAGTTCATTCTCGCGTACACATTTCTTGTGCTCTCACAAAGCCCCATGACAAACTGATTAAGTGCATGATCACGAATTGGCAGATGTGTGTATTATTGAAATGAATGCATCTGCAGCTACATGACGCATAGGACTGAAATGCATTAAAAACAGGCCGAAGCAATATTTCACAGCAGAGGATCTCGGCACTAAAGTGTGCCCCGTTTCCCTCATGCCAACCTGTTCTTAATCTCCTGCAGCCCAAAGCTCCACGGGAAATGACTGACAGTATTAAAAATTGTGTTGTTTCTCTGAGGAGCCCCATGGATCATACATCAACATTGACTAAACATCCACCAAAGTGTTCACTCTGCAGCTTTTCTTAAGACTCTTCCCTGCATCTCCTCACATGCCCAGCAGCTGAACAACCTCTGCCTGCCACAGAGGCAACAAAGGAACAAGAGGGATGCTTCTGCTCGCTCTGCCTCATCTTTTCTTTTAGGTAAAAGAAGCGGACAGATAAATGCAAGGTGTGAAATGAAAGATGAGATTACAGTCAGCATGTCTTTGAAAGAGCACATTGTGTGATAAATAGAATATTTGGACAAATTTTAGTTTCTTTGCAAGTTTTCTTACACATGCAGCGTAGCACTTTTCTGGACATATGTGGTCAGACCTGCGTCTCGCGTCTTTCTTTCCTTCCTCGTTATAATTCTGTATGTTTATGAAGAGTGTGTGAAGATAAATACATTTCCGTAGCACCATCTGAGCTCTCCAGAGGACAATGTCAGTCTGTAAGCTTTTCATGCAGATTCATTAGCAGTACCTACCAGGCGCCACGACACCCAGCTAAGACCACACACTCACAAACGCTGACTGGGCAATGTGTGCGTGCGAGCGTGTGTGCTGGTGGTGTAACAAACAACCAGCTTTTTTTTTTCTCTAACAGATAGATGGTTGCACATGGTGCATGTAAGTAAACAGAAGCTCGTGTAAATGTGTAAATGCAGGGCAAAGGAAGGCTGCAGAATAAAAATGAAAGCAGTGGGTGGGTGTGTTTGTGTGGGTGGATGTGAGAGCGGGAGTTGGGCACCTGAGAGCCATCAAACTGGTGGAGACACCACAGCAGAGCAGGAGAAGATGAGGAGACAGACTGAATGTAAGAGAAGATATGGCCTGCGAGAGTGGGATCATGGGAAAACAAAGAAGCAGCTGTTACACTTCATCACTCCTGCTTCTCTGTGTTTTCTTTTCTTTCCATGAAACTGGATTAAAGAATTTGGCATATTTCCTTAAACAATATTCTTGCAATTAAAACATTTTTGAATTTTCAATTATTTGATTAACATTTTTTTTTTAAATCATACAACATGTAGATACAGTTTAAGGCATATTTTTTGTTAAAAAATATATCTAAAAGCAGTAATAACTGCACACAAAGTATCCAGTTAATTAAATGTTGAAAGCCTATATCAAATTAAAAGCACAATTTCTGAAGGTGACATGATCATAAAGTTTGGCTTAGAACTTTATAATTATAAAAATGTTAAGGCTGCGGGATGTTTCTGTCTTTGTTGCCTCACCCCCTTACTCTTTAAAAGGAAAATCAATTTGTGTGTGTGTTTTTTTTAGAAGACATTCATTTGTTTGTGTTTAATACAAGATTTGAACCTCCTGTCAGTTTTAGCATTTTTTACGACTTATTAATTACATAAATATAACAAATCAGATAGCTCCTGTTTTAGAAGGAGACGGTGGATCCAGCTGTGATCGTCTCATTCTACATGTTAAATGACCTCGTATCTACAAAAAAACCAAGCACAGAGGATCTCTGTCACACCATTTTTTATTTATTTATTTAATTTATTTTATTTTTTGTTTGTTCTTGTTCTTTTTCACTTTTAGCTGGAAGAAACTCTGTTGCCACAGCAAATAGACCTTTATGAACACCAAGTATGGTCATAATACTTCAAATTATTATGATTATTATTATTATTATCATTATCCCTGTTATGGACTTGGTCCCGTCCAGGTGTACAACACCCCTCACACAGTGATGGATAATAATAATAATAATAATAATAATAATAATAATAATAATTATTATTATTATTATAAGAAAGACACTTGGGGTTGAGATTTCTGGCCTAAACAAAATCTGCCCAAACATCTATAAAATATTCCAAGCATAAAGGGAATATAGTTTTCACATCACAGAAAGACATAAAAGGTAATTAAAAACAATAAAAAGTAAAATAAGTCAGAAAATGACCATACAGCAGTTTGTGTAGCAATGCAATAATCACAACAGGTATCTGTAGTTTTAAAATGGTTTAAATGATTAATCTCTTGGAAGAGTTCCTTTAATTCAACTGGTTTTGATGCTGATTCAAATACAGTACATGTATTGGTGGATTTTTTTTTTTTTTTTTTTTTTTTTTTTTGTATTCTCACCCACAAACTGCATAGAGTACCTTTGATAGATTTATTTATTTTCTGTTTACCAATTGTCTATTTTACAAGCACATAATCTTATGTCTACTGCAACAAGCTCTATCTGCAGCTGAAAGAATCAAAGTACAGTAGTCCCTTGCGACTTTGGGGTTTGTTTATCACGGACTCGCTCTGTCGTGGTTTTTCAAAATAAGATTGGACATGACACACAACTGGCTGATTGATGGATGAGCCACACGATCGGCATGGCATTTTTATTTCAAATAAATTATTTTATAATTTTAAATTATTTAGCACCTCCTGTACCTTTGTGCAGCCCATACTGCAGGATAAGCTTCCTGCTGCAGCTGATCAGCTGTTCTCTGTGCAGAGTGGATAAGTGGGCGTGGTCAAGAGCGCTTGCAGGTGACAAAGAGCTGACAGGCAGGGAGCTGTAATCATAGCATTCTGTTAGAACGTTCAGAGTTTAGAAACATTGTTTAGAATATTGTAAGAGTGTGGGACAGACGCATTAGTATATATAAATATAAATATATAAATACTAAAATGAGCTACTTACTACGTGTACTGTACTACTATTCCTAAATTGCAGTTTTTCACTTATCGCGGGGCATCAGTGGATGGATCCCCCACGATAAACGAGGGACTACTGTACATATTCTTATGCTTACTGCAACTAGCTCTAGCTGCAGCTACAAAGAATCAAAGTACCTGAAGCATCAAAGTAGCACCTGTCGGGCTACTACAAAGTCCCAGCCGCTCTTTCATTCGATGTGTTTTTAGTTCTTTTTATAAAGTTTATTATTTTTTGGTTATATGATGCGCCAAAGATGACACAATAACCAAAATTATATGCATTATTGTTGTTGAAACATCCTTAAATGTAAATAGATTTACATTTAAGGTTCATTTTGACCTGTGTTCATTTGACCTGTTTTCATTTTAACTTGTGTTCATTTTAATCTGTGTTCATTTTAACCTGTTTTCATTTTAACCTATTTTCATTTTTAACCTGTTTTCATTTGAACTTGTTTTCATTTTGACCCGTTTTCATTTTGACCCGTTTTCATTTTGACGTTTTAATTTTAATCTGTTTTCATTTTAACCCGTTTTCATTTTGACCTGTTTTCATTTAGACTTGTTTTCATTTTAATCTGTTTTCATTTGAACCTTTTTTCATTTTAACGTGTGTTCATTTCAATCTGTGTTCATTTTAACCTGCATCACATTTTTGGAACTGCAAAAAAGGTTAAATCGTGCCATCCAGACCAGTTTGAAGACAACTAAAAACAACATCATAGATTGAAAAGACAATCTAATTTTCTGGGGAAGGCTAACCCATGCATGATCGTCCTCTTGCAGGTCATTGCTGTCTCTTTGCATTCTCACAAATGGACAGAAAGGTGCGTGTGCGTTACCTTTTGGTTCCAGTCCGAATCTGGGTGGCGGGAGTATTGAGGTGGTGGGATGGGAAGTGATGGGTTGGGTTGGGTAGTAGGAGTGGTAGGGACCATGGTAGTGACTGACACATTTTCTACAGACAGACAGATGGGATGGCACACACATACACAAATTCTATTATCTACAGCATGCAGTGACATTTAAACACATGCATTGCAGGGTTTTACAGTAAAGTTAACACAGCATATAAAACATGACACATGCTTTACCACCGGTGAGTATTAATTGAGGTAATGGATGCTCTTCTGTCAATGGGATGGAGTCTGAAAGGCAATTCTGATGAGTTTTGAAAGCAAAACACACAAGCTAGATAGAAAATGTGTCTTACATATTTATTATGTCATCCTACCAGCTTATACACACTGTAACAATTAGCAGATGTATCGTCACATGAGATTGCTTTTGATCCTGCAGACGCTGTATGAGCAGACTGGGTTAACGTTTACAATAGAAATACACGGCTCATGATGAGGCTCAACCTGGCAAAGTGGCATTTATCTTCAAGACAATTGGAATAAAGTGGGCTCCGCTCTTGATCAGGGAGACATTTCCTGCAGAGCAGCGGCAGCAAGAAAGTCAGTGACAGATGCATTCTCAGAGGAGCCACGCCACGCAGGGAAGTGTCTCATTCAATGCCGAACAATAACTCGGATCTTGACACTTTCCCCCAAGTCAATGGAAAAAAAAAACAAAAACACAATGGTGAGTGGAAAGGTAGGACGAGACAAGTTCATATTGCTGTTAAACGAAAAATAATGGCTGACAAGAACTGAGAAGGAAATGGATGCGTGGGTGAGAATGTGTGTGTTTGCGAACACATCAGCACCTTCAGAAGAATACCACTTCAAACAGTCTTAAGAAAAAGATAAAACATGCAAAGACCACATTTTTAAAATCTGCAGCACTCAAACAAGTTGCATTGTGCACACATGCACACTGTCTCAGAGCGCACAAAGTTAAGACAAAAACATTCTAAATCCCCACCACACACACACACACATGTGCGCACACATGCACACACAGATGCACACTGCCCTTTCAGCTCAGAAGTAATTTATTGGTAAGTATTCCTCTGTCTCTTCTCCCTATTTCTCCCATTGGCCCTGAGATCATCAATCTTTTTTTGCACTCTTCTTATGTCAGCACTATGCTTCCCCCTCCTGCTCTTTCTTTTTCTTTTTTCCCCTTTCTTCAAGGCCAGCATCAGTCTTACTCCTTCTCCCTGAAAGAAATGTGCATGGTGCATTTTGTATATAAAAAACACAGAGTGAAAACAAACTAAAAGGTAGAGAGGACCAAATGGAGCGTATTGCAATTATCCAAAAATTGCAGTTATATGTGTCCCTCTTAGAGCTATACATGAAGGGCTTCATGTTTGTCCTTTAGACTGTAGCTTAGAATAGTCTGTACCTGAAAGCAAAATATTAAATGCCTTACATAAAGTATATGTTCACAGAAACTTTATTCAACCTTCTCTTACTTTTTTTATTTTTGCCCTCATCAACCATAATTTAGTCCTCTAGCATTTGCACGCCATGCCTTTACTTCCCTTCGCCTGGATGCCTCAGCTGCCGCTCTCGAGCTTCTCTCCTCGTTGACAATGTTCCCTCACTACTTCTCTTCAGCTTAATTAAAGAGAATACCATACAGCTGTCGTTCTCTGGGCGATAGCGTCCCCTTCCCCCCCAAAATCAAATTGTTATTCATTAACACTATACGCCTGCCAATCAGCCGTGCGGCCCACGTTATTGCGAAGGACGGTTGATAATGACGCTCCTGCTTGTATCTTCCTCTTGCAGTGGCGCGCCTGAGGATAGCACATCACCATTTTGGATTCTTTCATGTTCAGCTTTCATTACTATAAGGGGCCTTGCCCAAAGCACCGCTCATCTATTCAGTTGCCTATCAGAGCGCGGAGTGTTAGATACTCGTAGAAGGTTCTTTTGTTGAGGGCATGAAGGCCAAATGTTGTTTGGTTGAAGGCTTATTCAGCCTTATGTTGTCGTGTGGAGGAAAACAGGACTAAAGTCAAAACTGACTCGGAGTTATCTCAGCCTGGCTCTTTAGCCTCCAACATGACTTTCTCCTCTCATTCTGTGCTATTTTAAAAAGACTTACTTCATTAAATCGAGGTCTGTGTTTTCCAGTCCAATCATCTTGACAGCTCATTACAAGAGTCAAGAAGACACGGACTAATCCCTGGTCACCTAATATCCCTCTCTGTCTCACTACCTATCCTTTCATATTTCTGTCATTTCACTTTGTTTCCAAAGAGTCTGAATAAAATTAATAGTCTCCCCTCCGCCCTTTCTTTTCTCTGTTCACTTCTTCCTGATTTTTCGCAGTAAAGTACGCACATACTGGGCGTACTACATATTAAGCCAAAAGTTTTGATCCGTCTGTTTAAGCCTCTCTCTTCGTCTCTTTCTCTCCCGTTCTCCAACACTCGGCGATTCAATCCTAATTGGTTTTATTGGCTTGGTGATCCATCTGAGTGCAGCAGCTCAGTTCAGCTACAGGAGGAAGCCCCGTGAGCTTTCACCAGACAATCAGCAGCATTCAGGTCACATGCACGTGCACCTCTGTGTATCCAGATGAAAAATTCAATTTCTCCTTGACAATTGTTGCGACAAACAAAAGCCACATCATTTCTCTTGCATTCTGCAGATCGTTGATTTGTATTTATATTTGTGCTCTGATTCATTCAAAAACATTTCTTCCTTTGAACTTTGTTAGTGGCTTTCAGAAAGTTGCAAAACGTTCCTTTGATTGTTAATGACAATAATGTTGTTGAAGCACTGGATGCTAAGGACTCTGTCTAAAGCTTTTGACACTGTGGACCATGTCATCTTGTCATAAGCTCTCAGTAATTGGTTTCTCAGATCACACCATTGGTTGGTTCTCCAGCTATCTCTCAGATCGGAGGCAATGTGTTCAACATAATGGTACTTCTTCCAGCTATCTAACTGTTAACAACGGTGTACCACAAGGTTCAGTCTTAAGACCCTCCCTCTTCATAATTTACATAAGTAATGTAGGTCAGTTCATCCCTGATGCATCCTTACATTTCTATGCCAACGACAAAGTTTATTGTCAAGCTAAAACAGTTGCTGAGGTTTTCCAGCTTTTACAGTCTGCTTTTGACATCATCCAGTCAGACGTGTTTAATCTAAAACTTGTGCTAAATGCTGACGAAACCAAAGGGATGTTTTCAAACAGGAAATCGGTCACAGAAGTCCTTCCTTCTATTTTAACTTTGAATGGTGTTCCTATTGAGTTTGTCGATTCTTACAAATACTTGGGTATCTTAGTTGATGCACATTTCTCTTTTAAGACTCATGTCGAAAACTTGGTAAAGAAACTGAAAGTTAAACTGGGTTTCTTTTTTAGAAATAGATCCTGTCTAACTCTGAACACTAGGAAACGCCTTGTAAGTGTGACTTTTCTTCCCTTCATTGACTGTGACATTATTTAAATGAACGCTCCTACAAGCACCTTGCAGATGTTGGACACTGTCATTCATGGTGCGCTAAGATTCATAACTGGCTGTAACTACCGTACCCATCATTGAACCCTGTATTCACTGGTTAACTGGTCATCATTAACTTCATGAATAGTCTCTTACTGGTACATTTTCATCTTTAAATCACTTCTTGGTCTGTGGCCTTCATACATCTCCTCCTGCATGTCACTTCATCAGTGCAGCTACAGCGTGCGCTCGCAGGACATTATCACATGCAGTGTTCCCTCAGTGAAGACTGAACTTGGTAAAAGGGCCTTCTCCTTTTCCGCTCCTGTATCCGGGAATATCTTGCTAAAATATCTGAAGCTCTCGATCATGACTTCTCTAAGGGACTTTGAACAACTGCTAAGCTCATGGCAAAAACTAATGGAGACATGTTCCCGTTTTTGGTATTTTACATCGCTTTATACTGTAGATTATTATTTTTTAATATTTTCTTCTATTTACTTTTCATTTTATATGCTTTTTTAAGATTGTCTATTGTTGTCTGTACCTCATTTGTGTTCTTTGTTTAAAACAGGTCTCTCTTGTAAATGAGTCCTCGAGGCTCCATGAGACTAACCTGCATCAATAAAGGTCAAATTGAATTGAATTGAATAATGATTAGTGCATGCAACTGCATGAATGATAAGTATTGTCGCCTCACTAAGACACAAATACAAGGTGAAAGCAGGTAAATAAAAAACGAGCTTCAGTGGATTATATTTTTTGCAGTAGCCTCAGTTCCCTGGACTTTTTTTTTTTCCCTTCCTACTCTGTTCTCCTTCACTAACATTAAGTCGGCCTCCCACTGTAAAGGGAGCGGGGCACCCGCGGCAAATTTTAAGCGACTTTTGCCAGAGTTTGTGTTCTGTTTGTAGTCACCCTGCTGGCAAATATTTCTCACTCAAGAAAGGTCGACGCGCACGGAAAAATAGAGCGATGCACGAGCAAGTTTTTCTTAACATGTAGTAAAACAGTTCGTTTTCTGCTGACTCATCCCAAATCTTCCAGCGCTCTGTCTTTGCCTCCCTCTGTGCACACTGGGATTCCCTCTGGGAACGCTACAAGCCAACCAAACTGACATTTAGTTTATCTGACAAGCGGCGCTACTGAATTCTAACCTGCATTCGACCTCCATCGTCCTTCCTCTCCAACATTTCCTCCCTCCTTCACACCCTCCACCACTCCTCTCCTCTCTTTCACTGCCTTCCTCGCTCGGCTCTTCGTCTCTCCTCAACTCCTCACACCTTTGCACTCACTTGTGTCTCGGAAAACTAGACCCTCTTCACGGAAAGTGCAGATGGACCTTTAATAGGGGGGGTGAATGGGTGGCGAGGTGAGAAACAGTGGTTGTGTTTGAGAAGTGAGGAGAGGGAGGAGGTGCAAAAGAGGTGAGAACAGTAGGTAGAGCATGAGGACAGGCAGACATTGAAGGAAAACATGGAACACTTGAGCACATGCAAAGCAGGAGACAGAACAGGAGAGAAAAACCTCTTACAGTGAAACAGAAAGACACACAAAGATTAGCCCCGCAGAATAAAACCTAATATTTCTTTCTGTCACAACAGTCATTATGAATAAGTTAAGATCTTTGTCACAAAACAAGACACTATTAAAACAAAAAACAACACAAAGCGCAACAAATAAAATGCTCATTCTGTGTAAGTGTTGCAGCTATGAATCATCGCAACATGTTTTACTGCACAGAACAAGGTTTATTTTCCATATTGACTGATGAGCTTCATTTAATACTCAAAAGCATTTTACTATCACCTTATTAAATCAAGAACGCTGGATCGTTTGTGCTGGCAAAAGACGAATGGCAGCAAGTACACGTTACAGTTTTTGTAGTACAGTATTTACAAAGATCCCATGCCTCAGCGTATGCTTTTATTTCGATATTTCACAAGAACAAGAAAAGACGTTGCCTGATGGGTAAGGTATGCATCAACAGAGCTATTTGTGATCAAGTTGGAATTAGAACACTTTAAAGTACAATAAACAGTGTTTTTCAAACTGGGGTCCCCAGACCCCCGGGGGTCTGAGCCGGTGCTTGGGGGTCCGCAACCCCCCCCCCCCCCCCCCCCAAAAAAACAACTGTATATATAT
>JARVLU010000745.1:0-17985 GCA_031762415.1 Simpsonichthys santanae
GGGGGGGGGGGGGTTGCAATAAACAAAGCTTTTCCTTAGTTTACACATTTCTCAGGACAAATTCATAAGTCAGCCTGTTTCAAGGCCAACCAGGGAAACACATTCAGATAATCCACAGTTGTTGATTTATTCAGGCAGACTATTTTTTCTTGTCAGCCTTGAGTCTGTACTGATACTTCCAAGGTCCAAAATGACCAGATTAGAGTGCATTCTACTGGTCTGTGCTTACGAGCCTCTTCAAAGTCATTTCATGCTGATGAGTCAAAAGCTGCAGGTGTCCTGCGATTCAAATCACTTCCGTTTTACAGTTTAGCTCATAAATCAGCTGATTTTGAGTCCTCAAAGCACCAACCAACCTTCACATAGGCAGCAGATGACGAGGGCCAAATTAGCTGCAGCCGTCTTCTTTGTACATTGATGTAACATATATATATTTTTTTTCTCTCTCTCTAACAGACAAACATTTGCACAAGAAAATGTAGTCAATGTGCAGCAATAGGCAATACTCTTAAAATCAATATTTTCATTGCACCTTTGTCGGGCAAGTTGAAATGACATCCACAAAGGACACAAAATTCATTTCAATTAAAGGTCAAAAACTATTTATTTGCCACAGCAGAGCAGCAAAACACCATCTAAAAGAGCACCAAATCTTGTGCCAAACACCCACTGTTATAAAAGGCAGTAGGTAGTGAGCATACTGGTTTCCACATCAATTAAATCAGAAGGGATTGATGAGGATTCAGACTCTCCTTGTCCCCCCACACACGCCTGAACTCACACCTGTTACTACTAACAGTCCAAACCAAACAGGGAAAATAAAAGCAGGAAAAAAAATTACCATCCTTGCCCAGCATCATCTGATGAAAGTGGACCGTTCTCTAATGAGCTCTATGGTGAGGAGAGCCAGCTCAGAAGTGAAGGTCAGGAATGTTATCATTCAGCGTTATTGTTGGGCCTCAGGCATTGATAAACAAATTATTTAAACTGAATCCATAACTGCATTTTTGACCGCCGCTCGAGACATTTCCTCATCTTTTTTTTTTTTTTTTTCTGTTGCAATGAGCTTTCAAGAAAAGCACAGGCTTGTTCTGGCTCATAGGTGGAAATGATCTGAGGATACTTTGGTCAATTTTTCATGTCAGATAGTTTTTCCCCTAAGATACCTTACTTGTACAAAACAATTCAGTTTGCAGAACAAATGTGCTTTTTTTTTTTTTTTTTTTTTTTTTTGCAGACTCAGATCAAATCACAAATGTAAGCACATTGTATTCATTAGAGCCCTTTGAGAGAGTACACAATGTGCAGAAAAGGACCCCAACCTTTTTTTCCCCTCAATAATTCTCTCTATTTGCAATCTTTATCTGATGCCCTGGTGATGAGGTAAGCATTGAAGCAGCAAAGGCAAAGAAGCTTTTTTTTATTTTACTTTTATTAATGTGCTGACATGAAGTCCTGCGTGTTTAACAAGAGGGTTGTAAAACAATGATCACATTTGCCTTTAAGATAAAGTATTAATCCCTGACATTCTTTTGCCTTTTCTCTCAGCCACTTCGCTCTCACTCTGTGAGGGTCATAACAGAATTGACCCACATTGTAATAAAATGAATTATGTTGATATTAATTTTATTTGCTACAGAAAAATCTGCAATGCTGGTAAGAATTTTTACTCATATGTCAGCATTTCCTTTTATTGACAAACAGTTAAATGTTTTTTTTTTTTTTTTAATACCTTCTTCTTTTTAACTCCGGAAGGCTTTCTTATTACCTATAATACCCAGTTAACCAGTGATAAAAATTAATTTCTCTTCAGCAATATCAGGCAGATAATCAACATGCAATCTGCTTAAGTGCACAAAACTATCATTTTTGTTAGTGCTGCATGTATGCTGGAGAAATATTGCATGCCACAGCGTATTAACAAATGGAGAATAGCTTGTCCTCAAATCAGACCTGAGAGAGACTTGTCACCACTAGTCTCCCGTAATCTGTTTAATACTGTTTATGTCCGTTCAGATTGAACACATGGTGTGGAATGACTGATGCGAGTCTTGTAATTCAGTCATAACAGTCCGTACCCTAAAGGGGACGTCGATGGATGTTCAGTCCATGATTACGCTGCATGAATAGTGATCCATTCACCCCTCACCTTTAAAAGCCCCGGTGGCAAGCGCCATCCTGATGCAACTCCTCTATCAAGCCCTAACCATCCTTCAGAGAAAACAATAAAGATCCATTGTAGACAAGTGTGTGTGTGTGTGTGTGCTAAGCCAGTGACTGTGCAAGGATGATCTCACTGACCCACATGCTGAAGGAGAAAGAAAAAGAGAGCGCTCGAGGTGATGACTCCTCCACTCACTTAGGGAACTTTGACTTATGAGGTACACTGCATTTAGCCAAGCTAATGCAAGTGAGGGTGGCGCCATTAACCTCAGGAAGGAAGGCAGGCCCAGGCAGTATGATGCATTCAGATTGGCAAGGGACAATATTTCACGATGGCAGGCATTACCAATGAATAATTAAGTGTTTAATATAATGATCTTGAGAGAGAGAAAGAGAGAGCAAAAACGAACGAAATAAAGAGGAAGGGGAAAATGGTAATTCCACAATTCATTGCCCTTAAAACCTATCTGGCATTATTACCCAGCAGCATTGCATGGGGGAGAGCGCCTTTGTTGAAACAAATAGGTTTTTGATGGCTCTGCCAGAGTAGTAACGGTTATTAGGTTGGAGAACTCTTTCATGATGGAAGTGGTATCCTGCCGAGCAGAGATCATGAAATTTTAAGTGGGGAATTTACAGCAGAAAAGACTGCGGGACGGCGAGGCCGTCTGGGCCATGCCTGGGGACATGCGTGTTTTGGGGAGACATAATGCCGGTCTAATGTCACCTCAAATAAATAGTTAACAAACCGGAGATAGTTGTGCTTGTTGGAACTACATATTGGCTCACATCTTTATTTATTTATTTATTTATATTTTACTAGGAGAATTTGGATTTTAAAATGAAGTGGTGAGTCAGATGGGAGGGATGAAAACCATCTATTGTAGAGCTGATCTGGACTCAAAACATCAGTTAGCAAAGCCTGGGAGAACAGCTCTGCAGCCACATTCCAATAACAGAAAAACAAATAAAATACAAAGTTAAGGGACAGACACTGGTGCTTCAAATGCATATCTGGTTTCATAGCGACTATTTATGTGTTGAATTTACAACACATGAGATTAACAAGAAATGTAAAATTAAACTGTCACAAAGCAAAACAGGCAAAAGCTGGAGGACCTAAATGCAGACACAAAAGAAATTTCACCAGGGATGGTACGATTCTTTCTACGACACGTCACACAAGATTCTAATTAAACAGGAACACATCAGTGAGCGGACCAAGACAACCTGACAAAACACAACGATAGAGATGAGAGGGAGATGATTACACAAGAAACAGGCGAGTTGATTACAAAACACAAGTAATTAACAAAGAATCCATCCATCCATTATCTTTACCCACTTCTTCCGTTTTGGGTCATGGGGGTCGCCGGTGCCCATGTCCAGCAATCACTGTGTGAGAGGTGGGGTACACCCTGGACGGGTCACAAGTCCATCACAGGGCCACATATAGAGACAAACAACCATTCACACTCTCACTCACACCTAGGGACAATTTAGAGTTACAGTCAGTCTAACATGCAAGTTTTCGGACTGTGGGAGGAAACTGGAGTACCTGGAGAAAATCCACGCATGCACAGAGAGAACATGCAAACGCCACCCAGAAAGGCCTCTGGACCGAGATTTGAACCAGGGACCTGCTCGCTGAGAGGCGGCAGCTCTACCAGTTGTGCCACCGTGTTGCCCACACAAAGAATCCAAAACCAGATTTATTACTTAATTAACCTGGAACCAACCAAGGAATTTCAGAGCCAGTTCAGTGCTACGCCAGAGAACATGTACCCTGTATAAACAATACAAAGCCAGTTGCACAAGCACTGTTATGAAGGTACGGTCTGCCAACAACTAACAACTCTAAAGGCTCAAAACTTGCTTGTGAGGTGAGCTTTCAAGACTTTGTGCTTGATTGGTCACCTTAAGTATTGATAATCACCTTGAACCTTTTTATTTTGATTATTGGCTCACATGGTTTTGTTGTCCCTCTCCCCTGCCAGTCCAGCAGACAGGCAAGTCTTTAAAAAAAAACTAGTGGTTATATAATATATGTGTCAAAAGTTTTAGTTGTAACTAGAGAAATTGCATTTCCTGTGAAAATGCAGTGCAGATGCTTATTGCTGAAGAACTTGCTGAAAAACCGCTGAAATTCACTAAAAACATGATGAAATGTAGCTGAAATGCAAGAACAAGCAAGTTATTAGAAGAAAGAAGAAAGGTTTAAATTAGCAGAAAGGAGAACAAATATTATGAAATTAGCTAAAAAGCTAAAATTAGCAACAACAACAAAAAAAAAGGCTGAAAAATAGCTGAAAAGGCAGAAAGAAGCTGAAACTAACAGCAGGAAAATGAACGAGCTGAAATGAGCAAACAATCTGGAGTTCTTTGAAAAAGCTAAAATTAGCACAAAACAGCTAAGTAGAAAAAGCTGAAACTAGCAGAAATAATTCGAAAGGAGCACAACAAGCTCAACTTAGCAGAAACAAGTTAATTAGGCTTAATGTAGCAGATAGTAACATAAGAAACTTGAATTTATCTGAAAACAGCTGAAATTGGTTAAAATGCTAAAAAGTAGCTGAAAAGGAAGAGCAAGTTTAAATTAGCAGAAGAAAGCAGAAAGAACAAGTGTTTGCTGAAAGAAGCAAAAATTAGCACAAGAAAATGGAAATTACTTGAGAAAAAGATGAATTGAGCCAAAACAGCTAAAAAGTAGCTAAAAAAGTAGAAAGAAGCTTAAAATTACCAAAAGGAAATGAGAGAGTACAAGTTTGATGAATTAGGCTGAAAAAAGATGAAATGAGTGTAGAAAATGTGGCATTATCTGATAAAGCTAAAATTAACATAAAAGGTAAATAGTAACTGAAATAGCTAAAAAGCTAAACGTTGCAGCTGAGAGGAGCATAACAAGCAAAAATGTAGTTAGCAGAAATAATCTGAAAGGAGCAGAAAACACCTGGGAATAAAAACAGCTGAAAGTAGCTGAAAGTAGCTGGAAAAACTGGACATTAAATTTGCAAATGGAAGCTGGAAGAAGCTGAACCAGAACTAAATGTGAAAGGAGCAGTAAAAGGCTGTAAACAGATCTAAAGATTTGAAGGATGTAAAATGAGTTAAATTATTTTTTTTAGAAAAATTTGGCAGAAAAGGTTGAATATTTCAAAAAGCTAAAAATGCACCAATACCAAAAGTCATAGCAGAATTGTCCTGAAAGAGCTGATTGTTTTGATATGACTTGTTGAAAACTATGGGATGAGAATTGTGCCAAAAAATGTACAAAAGAAAAATAGATCACAACAGTGTGAGTGCTTCATAAACATTCACACAATTAAAAGTTTGGTATACTTTGCACTTGCAGTCAAAAAACGTAATACTTCCATCACTATCTTAACTAACACGTTCTGGCCCCTCATTGTTTGCTCTTTCACTGTGCAGCTTGGAAAATGGAGGCAGATTTTAAGGAAATATTGCCAATATTGTTATTCTACAACAAATGTTACATTTTCACCTAAAGCTTCTTTCTAAATTTCTTGGAATTTTCTAAACTGTGAGTAAAGGGCAGCACGAGAAAACAAGTTAGCTGGATTGCTTTTTAAGACTTTTAAAGAGGACTATTTATGCCGGTGTATAATGTAAACATAATAGCAGGTGGCTAATCTTCTCAATCAATGTTGCCCTCTAGAACCGAACCAGTGACTCCACTCGTATTATCACCATTTCACAGTTAAATCACGTCTTCCAAATACATCCTACGTGTCTTCAATTGCCCAACGGAGAGCCAATTTCTCTCCTCACACCGGTGACCTTTGGCATCTATATACATGTGGTGCTTGTTGCCTGTATGACAGATTCCCATGCATATTCATATCTACATATGGCCCAGCAGAATGAAGTCTGTCTACTTGCTGCAGACTTTGAGGCAGTTCATTACCGAGTGTTCTCAGTTGGGTCCAGTCAAACCCCAAGGATTTGTCTGTACATGTGTGTGTTTGTGAAAGCCTGATGGTGTTGGAATAATTTTTAGTAGTTTAAGCGTATGCGTAGGAGGAGGATGTATCAATCTGAGTTTTGTTGTGGGTTGCAGGGAGGGAGTGTGTTCCAAAGTATAACCGTGTGTGTGTATTTATGCGTCTGTCGCAGAAAGGATAGCAGCAATGGGATGCACGCCAGAGAATATTGGGTGGTACATATCTTGCATTTGTGCATGTAATTGTGTCTTTGAGTGTCATGTGGGAGTGTGTTTGTGTGTGTTGTGGCACACACTCACAGGCTTCTCTTGTTTGTGAGGTGAGAAGAGAGAAAAGTCCCTCAGCAAGCCTCCACCTCCTCTTGCTCCATCTGCCCATTTTGCACGGTCCTCCATAAATTAAAAACGCTCTACATCTGCTTTGGGGTACATTGTTAGTTGTGTGCATTTGGTGGTTCCTCTGTTTATGAAATTTTAAACACTTTTTTTCTGCATTTGATTATACACCCCGTTCCTGAAAGCCCCTTTCCAACAAACACGACAGAGGCCAGCGTTTCACCTTGCGTGTTATAGGAAGACCAAGACTTCCATCCACAAGAGAAATAAACTATCTCAAAGTGTATTCTAAATGTTAATAACAAATTAAGAAATATTTCATAGTAACGGTGAGAAGCTTGTAAATGCCACTCAGTGATGTGGTGATCTGCTTTCACGACAGAAATATAATTAGATAAACAACGAGAACAAAATTAAACATGTTCTTAGCTGTGGATTAATGTGCATGTTTGATAGCAAGAGAAGAGAAGGACAAAAACCAAGAAAAACCTGAGTCATTCTCAAAGCAAGTCTTATAATGTACTTTTTTTAAGTTCAGCAAATTATCCAAATACCATATTTTTTCAGATTATAACGTGCACCGGACTATAAGGTCCAATATCAATGAACGGGTCTGTTTTCATACATAAGGCGCATTAAACATAAGGCGCATTAAGCAAAGTAAATTCATTTTGTCAAATTTTTGAGCGCTGTGTACCACATAAAATCGGTTCGAGTTCAGTAAGCACAACCAGAATTAATAAATAAAGTGCACTGGATTATATGTCACGATTTTTGGGAAAATTCAAGGATTTTAAGTGTGCCTTATATTCCCAAAAAAATACAGTATGTCTTGTTTTTTTAAATAATTTAGAGGATTATTATAGAATATGGTGTGTTCATGCAGGTAAATGGACATTTATAGGGACACTGCTGCTAATTGGAACAAAGGGGACCATAGGATGCCCCTCAGAGCCACCAGCCTTGACTGGAATAATGAGTGCAATCAGAGGTTGTGGTCACAACGTTGCCCTATACAGAACACCCAAGCCACTGGGGAGGACCTGTGTTTGTCTTTGACATCAACATGCAGGGCTTCAGGGCAGTCATATTTGGCCATGGTTTGGTAACCATGGCCTAGCAGAACAGGTGTTGTGGGCCGACGAGGCCATCAATCTCTCACCAGCCTGTCTCTGTAGGATTCAGGGTTAATTATCATCAAATAAGTCATTAAGGAGAAGGATGGAAGCACAGAGTGTGAGGAGATGCTAACCTTGGTAAGACAGGTATGGCTGAACGGTTGAGTCACGTTAAGTTGTCTTTTGTTTGTGTTGCTATAATGGCTCGTTTCTCAAAAGACTATTTTGTACAAGTGGCAGTTTTATAGCAAATGATTCAACTAGCAGTATTCTGAACTGGATTAAAAACAAAAGCTTTTCTATTTTCAATACATGCAAAACCTACAGCTCAACACCATTATATAATAAAAATGCAAAATAAATTACAAAAAAACGGTGCAAAGGCCTCATACACGTTTGTCCTATGCTGCATAATCTATAAACTAATTTTACTACTTATACATGTGACATCAAGTGAAGCCCACACTCAGGTAAAAACTAATGACTGTAACCATCAAAGGTGGGAGTCTATGTTGGAATTATATAGATTGATATCTATATAAAACACCCTCATAAAGCATACTTTTTACTGCAGTGCACTTTTGGTCTTACTGGTGTTCATCTCAGTATGAAATATCTCACAATGCATAAATGGGAAATGTCTTTAGGGTTCCTTTTCGTCCTCTTAACATATTAATTGGCACTACAGCGAATGTCAGGTCGTACAGTAAATTGTATCCAGTGAAGTCAGCGACACCTGACCTATTGAAAATTTTACAGTGTGCTTATACCTTCATTTATCTACTCAATGTTTTCATGAATATTTAATTCTGACAATTAAACCCCAGCTGACCTGAGGGATGGAGCATAAACCGGCACCGTCGAAGTGAAATGCGCTCCCACAATCACTCCGATCAAAAAAGCCCCCCCCAAAAAAGGCAATTGCTCACAACTGCCAGCTCACACAAAACAAACTGTCAACGTGTCACGCAGTCGCTGTCTCTTCGCCACTGTTTGACAGGCATATCACATATGTGTCATGTTTATAGGGGCATCATATACAGGGGAGCTGGCGATGGGGAGCAGAATGTGCATGAAGGTGGTGACATTCCAAGTGATTATTGAGCACTGCATGTTACATTAAAAAAATCTGCACATCATGTGTTACAACGTAATAGGAAAAGAAACGAGCTATGGTACTAAAAAAATTACATTGTCAATTTTTTTTTTTCAAGCCATTAAATAACTACATGATAAATATGGCAAATCTGGAAAAAACTTAAGGATTTTGCACCTGCTTGCATCTAGAGATTCTGATATTCCTCCAATTAGCGATCATAAATAAAGTTTTAAAACGAGCTTTTAAATAATCTGACCATCTCCGAACTTTTTTTTCTTGTCATCTCCAGAGGCGACGCAGACTCCGAGATGCTGCCGACGCTCTTCAAACTGCTCCTTCGACACGATCCAGGTGGTCAAATGAATGCTAACACAGCTCTACATCTGTTAGAGGTAAAAACAGATTGCTAACAAAATTGCCACATCACGTTTTGATGTGATGTGACAGAATTTTGAAAGTAGCCTAAAAAAAAATGAATAGTAACTAAAATATCCGGTGTTCTCTTTGTCACAAATGAAAAAGGTGTCTGCAAAACATTACACTTATAATCCTAACTGGAAATTGAAACAAGTATAACCTAATATTCATAATTTACTAGCTTTGTTATGATCACTCTATCTATCAGCATGGCTTAATCCCTAAATTCACCTACATACAGCCTAAATAATCATACCATGATATGATCAGTCTGGTTTAAGATCAATAATTTTCTTGGTACCGTCTATGCTGGAATCCTACTTTTATCTCCCCTGAATGTGAGCTATAGACCAATCTTGGTTTTTAATAATGTAAATACGGCAGTAATTCTGTTTATATTAAGACATCTTAGTGCTTCCTCACTTTCACATCCAGCATAAGCCACAGTGTCTATAGGTCAGATTATTTTTTCATGCAGTATGAAATATGGATGAACCTATGCTTTTTTTTTTTCTACATCCCTAATCACTTTATAATATTTTTATCACTGCAGCCATGGAGGGGGATTGACGTCCCGTTCCAATCATATTGTCATATCCTCAGGCTACACCTTTCATCCTGCACAGCAGAAGAAAATGGCATTAAATGAAAGCCTGCATATACCATGTTAAATATATGTAAAAGTAGTTCATTTATTCCTGCCTGAACAGTGAAAATGTAAACCTGTCAATCAAAACTAATTTAGGAGAAACCACGTTTAAATGAGATGAGTTGCCCAAACGTCTTGTCCATGAGAAAACCGGTTTTCCTAACTTTATTGGACTGAACGATTCTACCCAAATATGAACTCTATTATGTGTAAGCATTTCAAGCATGTATTTATGATGCATTCAGCTCAAAAGAATCCTTTCTCTGAATTGTTTTGCACATTGTTATCGCCAGTTTTGAAACTTTTCAGACCCACATCCACGTTTCCATTTCTGCAAAATGTCTGGTTAGGGAGCTATCATTACAGCAATCACTTCCACTGTTGGATCATTTCTTCCTAAGCACACATCTTATCTAAGGACCTGTAGATGGTCCCAGGGCCCGTATATCCTCATACATATTATTCTGCTCTGTGAAATTCCACAGGAAATCTGCATCTAACTGTGCTGTGTGTTTGCAGTGGGTATAGAAATCAGACAACTTGTGAAAGGGATTTTTTTTTTTTTTTTTTGCTTCATCTATATGCACCCATGCATATCATAGCAACAGACTGAAAATGTCTCAGTGTAGATTTGACAGAAGTTTCATCGTAAAACAGGAAATGCAATGCTTCAGAGACTATTAGCCCCATCTACACCAATCCAGGTATTTTTTTAAACTGACTTTCTGCTCTTTGTACCTACTGAAACAGAAATTTGGTTAAGAAAAATATGGTAGATATTTATATAAAAATAAATTAACGTTTATCAATGTATAGGTTTTAAGAAAATATCTTGGTTGTGTGTGGACAGCAGATATGGAGCTTTTTAGAAACAATGATGTAGATGCATTTTTGCTGATGCCCACCATTATTATTTATTATTATGTGGATGTTCTCAACACGTAGCAGCGATAGTTTGGGTATATCATTATTTTAGTTAGGATGTGTAAACCAAAAAAGACCTATTATAATGATGATCCTTGTTTTTATTATTGACATAAAGGACATTAGATTTTTTAAAAGGATTTCTGTGGAAAAGTTCTGAATAAAAACTATTTTACTTGATGTACAGTAGTCCCTCACTTATTGTGGAGGTTATGTTCCAGACTCCCCTGCGATAAGTGAAAATCCATGAAGTAGGAACGTTATACAGTATTTAGTTTTGGATTTATATATAGTAGACCCTTGTTACTTTGCAATTTATTTTTCACAGGCTCGCTCTATTATGGTTTTTCAAAGTCAGATTGGACATGACACACAACGGCTGACTGATGGATAAGCTGCACAATTGGCATTGATTTTTTTTTTAAATGTAAAATAAATTATTTTCAATTATTTAACACCTGTGTGCAGCCCACAGCTGTGGGAGAAGCTTCCTCCTGCAGCTAATCAGCTGATCTCTGTGCAGAGCGGAGAAGTGGGCGTGGCCAAGAGTGCAGCTGGATGCAGGGAGCTGAAATCATGACATTCTGTACTTTTTTTTAAGAGTTTAGAAACATTTATTAGAATATTGCAAGAGTGTGGGAAGGGTTTAAAACACCTTTATATGTATACTGTACTTTGTATATACTATATATATACGCATACATACATACACTGTATATACCAGAGGTGGGGACTCGAGTCACATGACTTAGACTCGAGTCATTAAAATCACGACTTGAGACTTGACTTGAAAAAATGCTGAAAGACTCGGACTTCACTTTGACTTGCATGCCATTGACTTGGGACATGACTTGACTTGAAGCTGTTTACTTGAAAAGACTTGATATTTTAGTCAAGTCAAAAAATTAAAACACGTTAAAAAGTGGCCCCATTAATTAATTTCACTCATTCCGTATTAACAGGCGCAGACCAGGCATCTGTTTTTCCACACTCAGTATGTATGTGTGCATAGCTGCAGCACAACCAATCAAATTAAAAGTAGACATTTGAAAAAAACAAGACAAAGCTACAGGGCTGAGGGAACTAAAGACGAAACAAGCGCTCCAATATGCTTCCGCGAGTAATTTATTTTGGGTACATAGGTTATGAACTTTCAAATAAAAAATGAACTGCAACTTGTGAAACATGCAATAAGAAAATTTCGAATGGAGATTCCACGACATCCAACTTTGTCCGGCATTTGAAGATTCACAAAGATCAGTAGGTACCACTTTTCTTTTGCTGTGAGTTAGTTGACTTTAGCTAACTTTGTGTTAGCATGTGTACTAGCTTTGTTAGAAAAACAAATTAAAAAATCCATTTATTTTGCCATCTTTCTAAAATTTCTATTACAACAATGTGCAAATATTTTGTGGGAAAAAAACTGTTGATAAATGATAAAATAAAAGGGGGGGGGGGGGAGAACGACTCGAAATGACTTGAAATTAAAAATTCTTGACTTGAGACTTGATTTGACTTGGACCGTCTTGACTTGAGACTTGACTCGGACTTGCAACACAGTGACTTGGTCCCACATCTGGTATATACACACTTTTGTGGTTTTTCACTTATCGCAGGACTTTAGGATACGGATCCCTCACGATAAATGAAGGAATACTATTAGTACTGTACACATATGTGTATATGTATTGTCCTTCTTGATATAGCGAGCGTTGCACCGGGTAAGAGCTTGAGGTGGCAGGCAGTGGCAGGGTCCGACAGCAGCGGCACACCCGGAGGGCTGACACGTCACCTGTACAGTGTTCCACTTCCCCCATTGGAGCAGGTCTCCTTTGCCAGTCCTGGGGAGGTGAGCACAAGGACATGGGTATCGCAGAGGGAGGTCTTCACCAGCAGCCCTTCTCTGTAAGCTCCCTGAAAGCGTGCATCTGGGGGGTCTCGCAGGGCAGAAAGGAGGGATGGAGGGTGGCGAGTGACCATGCTGCCCCGTCCTTAAAGAACACAGCAAAAGAGAGCAGACAGACTGATGTGGTTACTGAGCCAATCAGCACCCTGGATACAGAGCATAATGCTCTGGTTGGTCGCCTTTCATCAATCAGCCTATTGTGTGTTGTGTACAATCTTATGTTGAAAACCCACGAAACAGTGAGTCTGCAAAAGTTGAACTGCAAATTAGCGATGGACCACTGTACAAAGCTTTTTGAACAACCTATGTCTGGAAAATAGTCTCTAATTTGAATGTAACACAAACTAACAGCTGGTGCAGTCTGAAGCATCATCCATTGAAAAAATAAGATTCTTACCAGAATATTCATGTAACACAAATTCAAGACAGCATAAAGTTTTCTGCGTTGTGTTTTGTGAGAACCACTATAATTCTTTGATTTTTTTTTTTTTTTAAAGATTGGAGCCATTTTAAGTTGGCAGTAATCAACATTGGTCTTGGTCCTGCACAGACAAGCTATTAATCTGTCAATCCATCTGCAATAAAACTATTTCAGAACCTTTCTAGAGAACCTCACATCAAAAGATCTGACATATTGCTTTAAATAGAATAACCACATCAGTGGTGTATTAAAAATGTCTATTTTAGTTTTTCATTTTCAATCAGGTACCTAAAAAAAGCTATGTTCCCGAATGCCATGTTCAGTCCAGCTCAAATAAAAATCGCAAATAACTGAAAAATATAAGAAAAATAAAGCCGCAGCACTATCCAGCCATGTTCCTCTTTATTATCTGTCTCCTTTTAAGTTAAAAGCATCTGTCTAACTGTGAGGAGTTACAGGCAGTTTTGATGGTCCTGGTTTGCGAATGCCTCCAGAGAATTGCTTCAAATATGTGACTCCAGGTGTTGAGGAAAATAACAGCAATTGTGAATGCCATATTGACAGCACTCTTTGCTCCGGTATTTTCACTGTCAGATTGGGATCAGCTGTAGAGCTCAAGGTAGGAGCGATGAAGGTCATACGGGGGGAAAAAAAGGAGAAAACTTTCAGAAAATAAGTAAAATGAACACAGTATTCAACTTTTTGACTTCAAGTTGGCAAAAAAGTTAAATTAAATGCATATTGTTGCTATTTATATTGCAAATTATGCCACTGTAGCATTTCTTACAGTACCTGCTTTGCTTATCGCCAATTCTTGCTGAGCATACGTTCAGTATGTTTGCATCGTCATTATTTGTTCTGCATCCACTCTACTCTGTTACACTTGGCCAGGCTCTACTTTGGGCTTTTCATTGCAGAGAGTATGCAGTTGTAACACTAGCAGGACTATACACACACCCACACACACACACACCGGATTATAACTCCAATCATGTGTAGGAGGACAACACACACCTATGCACGTATAATTGGCTCATGTACCCATGTTGAGCAGGTGCTGATAGCATCCCACACACGCCACTTTCCACGGGAGTGTAGCTCGCCCTGTGCCGTCCCCCTCCCCGAGCCCGAAAGAGGCGAAGAGGGCAAGTAAATGGAAAAGTCTGCTCGAGGTATCCTTTGAGTTATTTCTCCCTGTGTGTGTTTGAGGCTGTTCAGGAGCCTCATTTGGAGACCACCTTCTTTTTGCCCCTTCACTCCACACATGCTGACTTGTATATACAAAAACTGTGATTAAAATTCATTGCACATTGCTGAGCAGAGCAGGAGAGAAGTGTTGCTATATCCAGATGGATGCCCCTCAAATCTGTCTTCTATTAGTCTCCACTAACTAACATCTTGCAGCTGAATTCTGATTAGCTGATCTGGCTATTTATTCAGCCTGGATGGAGAGCACTTGCCTCCCCGAGTGCAACGTAGCTGCTTTTGAGCATTGTGAACCTTTGATCACTGACCCCTTATTAACGATAAACGCCAATACCTTTAAATTTAGTATTCCCTCATTTCCGTGTTCATAGAGCCTTTTTCTTTTTTGTGTGCCAAAGACCACATTGAGGTAAAATAGAGGAAAAACAGTGATCTATAAAGGTTAATAATAACACCTTTTAGCCAACTGTTCTCTTCACAAACCTGCAACCTGCCCTCTGTGTCTGTAACTGGCTGCTTCCCTCTTGTGGCCAACACGGACACAGTTGCCTGAAAGAATCAGTGAGGTCAACATTTTTGCTCCTGCTCGCATTTTTTAAATGCAAGTGCAAGATTAGAAACACTCTTTTTCTTGTGTTTCCATGTGCATAACACAGCAACGCTCACATTCATCCTCAGTGTGCATTGCATTCTTCCCACCTCCACCTCCTCCACTGTGTCACTACAGAACTCAGCCCTGCACATTAACATATAGAGATTTTATTTAAATCTCATTTCCTTTCCCATCTCTTTGGAAGAGTGATGCCAGCAGGTTGCAGTGACAGCGTTGCACAAGACTCCGATTGAGCTCCAATTTGATAATGTTATCTGATTGTGATATAAACAGTACCACAATGAAAACTATCTCATTACAATAGACGTGAGAGTTTAAGTTTCTGTACATGCTCCAGCTTTATTAATGGCAGGAGGTCCTAAATTGGAATACAAGCAGCGCTGCTTCTGCTGCACATCCTGCTTGACTCAATAAGACCAGTGAGCCAACTCATAAGGATTACATTTTTTCACAATTCGCTTTCAATTTGGCTCTGGCATCAACGCTACATCTCACCGAGCAGAACTGTTTTAACAAGTTTGAATGCAAAAACAATGAAGTGTTAGGCTATTTAATACCATCCATGTTGTTGTTGCTTCTTCCTGACGTCTAGAAATAGCTGCCAGAGTCTCGTGGGACCATCTGATGTAGAAACAGCAGACTTGTTGTAAGTCATGAACAGAACTAAAGTAGAAGACAGCGACTATCACACTCTGACACCTCCGGTTCAGAGAATGAGGAGTGTGCATGTGGGTGGGGAGGGGAAACAAACTTCAATAATAAACCTGTCAACACTCCAATCTGAATACCCAGAAGTCCCAACTGTCTCAGCTCTCCTCCTCTGGTGATAGTTATCATCATGGATGCTCCTGAGAGGCAGCACCTCACACAAACACACCGCTCCTCATCTCTTCGCCCTTATTTGTCCCATTACATCCTTAACACAGTCTAAAATACCTCCAGGTTTCTCCAGGAAGGGACTGGCTGACTGTTAAGGGCTTTGAAGGTGTGATGTGCCTGTGCATAAGCGTGTGCCATCAGTGGCTTCATTAACCAGTAAGGGCCATTGCCTGTGTCTGTCGTGCACACTCTGAAACAGCTTCGTGCGTTTGTTTCTCTCACTGTAAAGCTCAGTCGAGGTTTTGCAGGGGAAAGCTTTAGCTGGGTTACCTGCAGGCCTCTGGGAACTGGAGCATCATGCAACTTTACCGGGGGGAAAAGAAAGTGTGAGAGCCACAGGAGGCCTATCTCCTCTGCACCTGATCATTATCATGCTAACTTTGTATTGATTGCTGTAGCTCAACAGATGTGAGCTATTCCGTTGACACAGTTCTGCGGTGGCAGGCTGCTGGTAATCCAGAGAACCTGCACATGGTTTGGCACCAGTGACAACACAACACTGATTGCACAGTGCCAGCACGCATTCATTTTTTTTATTATCATTTATTCATTTCATTTAAAAAAACACATATACAGCATACATAAACATATATATACATATATACATATACAGTACATATATACATACACATACACACATATATACATACAATATAAAAAAATGTAAATTTTTTAATTATTATTGTTATTTTATTTTTTTTGCGAGTTGAGATGGTTTTTCTCGTCCTAAGCATATCATTGCATTGTTGACCTTGTGTTGATTTTGCATACGACAACTAAACCAAACCTGAACCGGAACCTGAACCTGAACCTGAACCTGAACCAAAGTGGTTCAAGCCATCCTGAATCATGCACAATAATCTAGGCAGAAAAATGTTGAGTCAGGTCGTCTGGATGCTTTGTAATCTTTTCGACCCACAACGAGAAGGTGCTGTTTATATTGCAGCTCCTCAGACTGATGAAGTCTTTTGGATGAAAGACAAAACCTTTCAACAAAAAGAAACCGTCCAAAGGACCTGACTTGACTTTGTTGGATTTTTCTGCCTGGATCATTGAGCATGAATCAGGATGTAATCTAAAAGGTTTGACCAAATCTGTCTTTTGTCATCATAACACGATCTTAGTTTAAAACTCTGGCATGAAATGCAAGATATGAATTTCTTCAAGGAATGCTGGCTCAGTAAATTTAGTCAGAAATTTTAAAGAGAAATTACGAAATTACTTGACTGCAATTTGGAAACCTACATGAGGCACATGGAAAAGATTTCAGGGTCAAAGCCGCCTTGGACAATTGTTTGGACGCTGCATTAATCGTCCCTTTGTTCGTCTTCCTTAGAGTGGAAAATTTGTCTGCCCTGACTGCTGAATCACAAGACAGGAAGGTAATAATCTCCAGTAATTTGAGCGCATGATGCTCGGCCATGATCAGTGATGCTGCACACAAATGAAAACAATACAGTTTATTCATTAAATCTTTAAAAAAAGGGCCTGGAGCTTTGTTTGAGTCATTAGCTGTTGATAACATTGTTTGTGCCACACAGTTGTTTACTTGTTTGTCATTTTGTCTGTGTGCCCTTATAGCTCCACGAGTCGACCAACAGATTCTCACAGATGCCAATTAATCTGCTTCCAAAGTGCACAGCATCCTCTAGAAACTGGGACACCCTCTGCCAAGGAGCTTAACGCTCTGCACCCATGGGTCTTGGCCTGAACAAAACCAGTTACTTTGTAATAAAAAAGCACCATTGTGTCACAGTGAAATAAGGCAGGTTCTGTTGTGCAGGAACACAAGCGACCTCACTCATAAAAAGAAACATCTACACTGGGTAAGCTGCATTTAGTAACTTTTCAACAATTCATGCTGATAGTGTTGCATCATTTTTACCCACAAAGCTGCAATAGGAAGCTTTTGTTAAATTTGGTAACAAAGTGAAAGGATGTAGCCCAGTATGCTAAAAAAAAATGGGGCAGACGAGAGTTATGCAACAATATGACTGCTCAAAACAACAAACATCCTGTTTTAAAAATGGTAAACATAAAAAAAAAAAAACATTACTAGAATCGCTTTCTTCCACCTGCGTAATATCGCTAAAATTAGAAACCTCTTATCTAAAAATGATGCAGAAAAACTGGTTCATGCTTTAATAACTTCTAGACTGGACCATTGCAATGGTTTGTTATCGTCCAAATTCTTCTTTGAAAAGTCTTCAATTGATCAAAATGCTGCTGCCAGAGTCTTAACTGGAGTTACTGGGAGAGATCATATCTCCAGTTTTAGCTTCTCTCCACTGGC
>JARVLU010000745.1:27042-38734 GCA_031762415.1 Simpsonichthys santanae
CTGTATACAGAAAAAAGTTGTAAAAAAATCTCACTTCATAATGAAATTGTTTGTAATAGAATCATATAGAATTAATTACAAAAAACACATAAATTCAATTCCACTTAGGGGGCCCCCTAGTGGCCCCGGGCCCTAAGCAGTCACTTAGTTCGCCTATGCCTTGTGCTGGCCCTGGCAATAGTTCATGAGATATGTTTATTGCTAACAGACAAACTGGGCTAATTCCAACATTTAATGCCAACTTTTTGTGCAAAGATGTTATAAAATGTGTTGTGTTTGAAGTGTCTTTGGAGCAATGCTCAGTTACTACCATGCCAGATTTTAGCCCATTGCATCTGGCAGAGTTGTGTGTATTGTGTTTTCTAAGGCCCGTTGGCTGTGGCAAACATCTTGAAGTGGGCTGACGAAAAAAAAATCACTTGTTGTATAAATCCAATTAATAAATGATGAAGAAAAAAAAGTAATTCACTGGTTTGCAAGATGTTTTGCTAGCACGTGGACAGAGTTGACTCCATCACTTAATGTCAAAGTTTCAACACAGATTTCAAACGATCAGTTAGCACTAAACGTATCGACTGAGGATCAGTCTCAGCAACTGCTACAATTTTTTAGCTCATCTTACTTGTGTCATACATAGATATTTCTGTGTTTGCCAAGATTGCTGTGGCAGCCATTTTAAATTCTATTCAGTCTAAAAGGTAATCAGTTATTGATGGACATTCAGTGAGTTTTGTCTAAAGGTTTTATTAAAATTGTTTCAGCCGTGTCAGACACAAAGACACGGGCAAAAACCTTTTCACTCCACCTTTGCCTTGTGTGGCAGGCAGTAAAGATGAAAGCGGGGGTGTCTTCAGGGTTCCACCTGCCTCTTCCTGCAGAGCCCCCACACCCTCCTTAATGCAGCCTGTCGTCAGGTTCCCTGACAGCAGTGTGATGTGTTCTCAGCATGCTCCTTTGCGTGCACATCAGCCCGGCTGAATGAGTCACCCAAACTGACAGCAGATGGTGCTCTTCAAGTATGAGAGGCCTGATCCTCCTGCTCAACCTGCTTTCCATGCAATCTATCATTCTTTTTTTTTTTTTCCTTCTCTTCCTTCCCCCTACCAAACCGCTAAGGGGATTCTGGACCACCATCCTCTGTGCCATCATTTACCTGTGTGCAAGAGAATGTCAGCCTGCTCAGCCTTGGGCTTTTCATCCAGGGAGTTAGCGGCAGCGAGTCAACGTGCAGGTTAGACAGGGATCCACGGGGGGCCTCTTAATGATGTGGTTCAGTGATAAACCTGGGAAGTCAGACTGACTGTAAATTGTCAGTGTGGCTGGAGAAGCAAAAGCTGAACTGGCGCATTGTGGACACCACTGAAAGAAAGCAAAAGGAATAGTTTATTAAAGTTTAGTGTTTGAAAAAATTGTAAACAATTATTGATGAAAAGTCTTGCAGCAGGAACATTATCTAAATGCATTCTCACAAGGAAGAGGATAATTAACGCCTCTTGCCAAAAGCAAAAGCGTAATTGTTCTAGTCTGTGTTATTTTGTACCATTAGCAACAGATCTAATGCACCACTGGACAGATTTTAATGAACGCTTTCATTTATTAGGTTTGACCAAAACGGCAACTGTCTGACTCTGACTTGATCATAAGAGGGTTTTTCTTCAAACATCTGGCAACAAAGGTGGTTGGTAGCAATACTTCAAGAAATGCTGGACCTTTTCTGCAAGAGCATTGCCACATAATCTAAAATGATGATACACTGAAAGTCACGGTGAATATATTTGGACATGCATATATTAGGTGTTCACAATTTCTCTGTAAAGCTAATACGCCAAAGTGTTGTCACGAGCCAATCAGGTATATTGCAGTGATTAGATTAAAATCCGATCTTTTCCGTCAACTCAGCAGAGCCGTATCGGTAGTCAATTAAGATCTGTCATAATGTGATGGAGGACAGTTTGTAATGATCCCCAGCACTGCTAAAATGTATGACATGCTGCTACTAAAAGGGTCACTGCTGTAACCTTGATTCACCAAAGGCTTTAAACACACAATTTGCTGGTTTCAGCATTTATATGCAATATTTCTCGTAGTCTTCGAGTGAAATGTCAATGAAATTTGTCTGCAGGCGCCTCTGCAGACACTTCTTCCTGCATTTTCCATTTTCTCACACAATCGAAATCAATGCTGAAGTGATTCACATATTTATTAGGAAAACATGTCCGCCTGTCTAAACCTGTTTGTGAGCTAGCTAACAGAATATTTCGTTATAGAGATTTGATCAAGCAATGGGCAGTCCTTTTTTTTTCTGCTTAGTTCTACTTAATAGTCATCAATCAAAACAGTCACAAACTATTGATTGCTTTCTGGATTAAATCAGTGATATTACAAAGGACAGCTGTTACAGTGAAACTGTTTGTGATCCAGTCTGGCAACTGTGCGATGCACACTATTCACCCCAGTTAATTCCATTATTACACAGAGTTTAGAGCTAAATTTTCCTTTCCACAGCGTGTCTCTGCATTTCCATTTACCACCTGAAGTGCCGTTACCAAACACCTCTGCATGAGGCCCTGTCCACATGGGAATGGCATTTTGTGAATACACAGAGGTTTTTATTTTGATGTTTTGGCCTTATATCCACATGGAAATTGGCTTTTAGTAGAGCATAATGTTTTTTTTTTTTTTGAAACCATATACAGTATTCACCCCTGGGTGAACAACTTAAACACAACATTTTGGAATCAATCATGTCATACAACCATTTTGGACCCAACTTAATGCCCAACCAGGTCGGACAGCTGACATTTTTGTTGCAGATATCAAATGCTCAAATGCAGAAAAACTTTAATTTTTCTGCATCACTTTAATGAGCAGGCAAGGCTAATAAATAAAAACGTTGTCTCAAATAAATCATAATGATCTAAGGTCCAAAGGTTTTCATCATTTTATTAACCTGTCAGCAATAATAAAGCAAATGTTGCAGAAAAAGACTTCCAATACACACCAAGTGGTCATTAAAGAAACACGAGTGTTGAGAGTAATAAAAAAAACAACAACTAAGGATTCTTGTTTTATAAAAAAACTTGCATAATATTTAATCACTGAAAAAAATCCTGTTCTTTGCTAACCAGCCAATCCCTGCTAGATATTGTGCCTGAAGGTGTCCATTTTGTCCACGTTTCAGGACTTACACCATGCCAAGTCAAGAGTAGTTAAAGGTAGCATTGTACATTATTAAATTAAACAAGAAGGGATCCTGAACATGAGCAATTTGTGCAGATTTCACAGTGTATTGATATGCAACTCTGAAATGTGGGTCCTCACTCAATGTAAACAAAGCACTCAGCTGAACTCATCAGAGGTGCCCAGACGATGGGTGTGTTTTGCACATGTTACTCTTGAGATTCCAACAGGAGGATGGCTTAAAACACAGCAGGGAAGGCAGATCTGGTTGACAGGTCACAAAACTGAGGAAGTCCTCTGGATGGAGACAAACTTTTCTCACTTCAAGAAACTGGTCCAGATGACATGATTTAACATTTTTTGTTATTGATGGCTTATTGAGCTTGCAACCTGTTTTCATCAGAGGCTTGGTTGAATATTTGACTTATCAAATCTGAGTTTAAATATAGTACATCAAAACTGTCCGACTTCTAAATCCCAGCTTTTCCACAAACACCGCCATTGTTGACAATTTTTTTAGCCACCTCGGCTGTTTTTTATAGATAAATTATATTGTATGAATAGTCTTCATGACAGTGCAATGAGTATCTTTTTTTTATAGACAGAAGAAATAAAAAAAGGAAAGGAAGCAGAAGAAGAAAACATCTCTCATCATATCTGCTCCTTACAATAAATTCAAACTATCAATTCAAACATTAATCCGCTTATTGTAATACAAAAAGTATATAGTCTCATCAAATTACTTATTAGAATGTATTAAATTACAATTAACTTAAATATATCTCTTCAACAAAATAGTTTTGATCATTTTCTTAAATATTAGTATTGACTATGTTGTCCTCCAGACCATTCCAAAGATCTATTCCTCTTATTGAAGTCAACCTACCCTTTAAACTGGTTCTATACTTAGCTTTAACAAAACTATCTATTCCCTTTAAATTATAGCAACTTTTCCTTTTCACAAAATAGTTTTGAATGTTCTTCAATGTGGCACAGAGATGTTTTTCCACATTCTTGCCAGTCTACAAAAAAAATATCTTTTTGTGTTCACAGTGAATGTGGCAGTCGGACTAGTCACTACAAAGTTTGAGGCCATTTTCTATGAGGATGCCTGAAAATGAACTTTTGCTGTTTTGCGTGTGAGAACGCAGGTACTTCCAGGAACCCCGTCAGACTGTGTGACTACATCTTTGCATAATCTGGGTGACACATACAGTGTGCGAGAGTGTCACAAACTATGTCATCAGAAATGCTCACTGTGTCATTACTCAGTCCTCGTGGTTTTTAAACCAAACTGATGCTGAGAATCGCTGACACTCCATATCAAGTTCTCAGCCAAACTGGCACTATGAAACCACGCTCTGCTGACGATGTAGTGTCTTCTTCAGTTGACCTCTGTTGGCTTCATCACCAGGGAGTCATAAAAGCCCTGTAAGCAGCAGGCCCTGTTCTGTGAGCTAAATCTGCCTCCGACAGGTGCTACAAAGCACGGCTCAGTGCACCAAAACAGCTGGGGCTGGTCATCAGTGCTCACTGGAGATGACATCACCTGACAAGTGTTCGTCTGACTCATCTCCCGCTCTCCGGCTTCATCTCGAGCACCAGACCCATGCTTCACCTCCAGGGCGCTCACACAGGACACGGGGCTGAGCGCCACGATGGCAGGCGCACAACTCAAGAGCATGCGAAGGAGGAAATGAGGTAATGCCGTCTCAGTCATTATTGAGAGGTGTGATGCTTCGCCTCATTGCATCAGTAGCACTTTAACATCTCCGAGCAGAATGCTGCATGATGTATCATATATTAGACCAGGAAGGAAGGAAATACACTGAACACAAAGGTCAATTAAACTTGAGGAGTCAAGAGTAGGAACAAAGATATTCCACTTTAGGGTGGAGGGTTGTGAATCAGGGAAGGTCCATCTCTGCCTAGGACATAAAACAAAGATAGTTTTAATGGCCCAGCATAAAATGTGCAGTATAATATTTTCACCCCAGTATTTTACAGGACTGGAGTCATATGATTTTCTTGAGGTGACTGTGTAATGCTGGGACAGAGGGCAGGGTGAAGGTGATCTGGATCTATGTGCTCCTGTGGGGCCCTCAAAAAGGCAATCAGTTAATTTGACATTTTACACATTAATTTATTTAAGTAGAAGGTGAACCGGATGCAAATGAATATATCTTCTGATGAAACATGTTCTTAATGAGGTGCTAATGATGTAAACGCTATTGAGAAAGGCAAAGGCGGATGATCATGTTTTTGCCTCTATCTGTGTGTTTATGTCTTATTGTATCCAAAATATCTCATGAACCACTCAGCACATTTTTATTTAGCTTGCAAAAGTAATAAATGAACAAAAATCTATATGTGATGAACTACTACAATCAACCCCAAACTTCAAGATAGCTGCCACAGCCAACTAATTTTTAACCCTAAAAAATTTCACATTAACTTTTAGGTGTCAACTTTGTCTGTCTGTTAGCAAAATATCTTAAGAACCACTGAATACATTTTAATGAAACTTTCAGAAAGTGATCACTTGATGCAATTCTACACTTGTTTAACTTTTGAAGTTAATTTTTTTGAAGATGGCCACCACAGCTAATCAAATTTATCAAACCCAAACATGTCCATAGATCAGATAACATCACAGATATTGAGCTATGGTTTGAGTGGTAGTAGCTGAGAGTCATCCACATCACTCATAAATGAGTGCCTGGGGCTCAATGGGATTATTAACCTGCATAAATAAAGGTTGAATGAATGAATGAATCATTCACTATAAGCACAACATTTAGTTACATCACATGTGATTGCACATAATTAAGATTTGATTAAAACGGCAACAAATTTGACAGTTTAAAATTCGGACATGAAAAAATGGTGAATGATGTGCATTCCTTTAAAGAATAACGCTCTTTTATTTTACATGCACACATGTAAGAGTTTCACTTCACATGCCGCAAAACATTTCTTTCAACCCTCGCTGAAATAGGTTAACTCTGATAATGCATGTAGAGAAGAGTGCACATAAAAGAGAAGAATATGAAACAGCGATGACTGACAGAAGGGATGCGTTTGGTAAAGATGATGCTTCATAAACTTGCAGACTTGATATTATTACATGGCTTCTTATGACTTTCTTCTCCGGAGCGCATCTGATAAGTGCATACTTCACAAACAGCATTACATCATCCCCGCTCCTTCCCGGCAAAGTGAGCCGATGCACGATGAGATCAGAGCCCCCCCTCCTTCTTGTTCTCCCAGCAGCACAGCAGACTGCTGCAGGACCTAAAGGATGATCTCCCACTGTCAGAGAAATATGAAAGCTGCTGCATCACCCACACAACCTGAACGCGCGTGTGCACAGCTCAGGTTCATCCACAGGTGAACTTTCTATTTCAGGTGCAGAGCAGCAAAATAGTTGGAGCCTTTTTAAACACAGACACACCAAACAGATAGAAATACATACGTACCCAGACGCTTTGAAACTTGCAACTCCTCCTCACCCCCCCTGTGGTGTTTGCTGCGTGATCACAGAGCATGCAAATCATTTTTCAGATCAAAGACTTCATGTAGCTTAGAGAGCTTATTCAGCTTAAATCTCTCTTTTTTTTTTTAATATATCATTTAGAATCACTCCTAGCTCAGCTGCAAACACAGACCCAGACAGCGCAGATGTATTTCGCTTTGTTGTGCAACAAAAACAAATCTTTGCCTCGTGGCTGGCTCTCAGTGAAAACCTTACATGTGATATGCTCGTGAGGGCAGAGGGTTGTGTCCTTCCCCTCTGAATTAGCAAGTCCTCAGCTGCCGTTTGGGATTTAGATACATGAAGATGGATCCACAGATGAGCTGATTCTTGCAGCCTTGCTGACCCCTGCCCCCAGCTATGGTTACACAGCGCCCACCAGCCCCCCCCTCATTCCCACTTTGGTTATCCTGTCTGTGACAACGTAATGATGACAAAGAATAAGCAGTAAACAGCGGCAGCCGCCACCACAGAGGACCCTTTTATGGGGCAATGAAAGTGCAAGATGAGGAATGGCTGTCATCCTGCGGAGCTCCAGCAAATCACCGCACAACGGCGAACGGTCGGGCAGCGGCGTGGCGATGACCGCGGCGACACCGGCATCGAGTTGAGCTGTTTGTCGACAATCAGTCAACCTGTCAGCGTAATGCGGCGCGACAAATCAGATGTGCCGCCGCTGTCCGCTCGCCAAAACAACAACGTTGTGTCACGGCCGCTACGAACTAGAAAAGTACCTACTCAAACAGATTAGTATGACTTACTAACAGGGGATTGAAGCTGAATTTAAGCGGTGTCAGATTTAAAGCGAAAAGCAGTTTTCCCACTTAGGGAGGCCACATGAATGCCCTTTTAAGTCAATGAATTCATTTTGTGCAAGCGTTTGCTGTTATATCTAACAAAAGTTGAATCCCCCAGACCTTCAGAGTCT
Organism: Simpsonichthys santanae; assembly: GCA_031762415.1. Lineage (NCBI taxonomy): Eukaryota > Metazoa > Chordata > Actinopteri > Cyprinodontiformes > Rivulidae > Simpsonichthys > Simpsonichthys santanae. The sequence continues at coordinate 34,686 of JARVLU010000745.1, forward strand.
GTAGATCTGTAATGTGATTAAATCTGAAGCTTGACAAGTTTGTAATATTCTCCAGGAAGTTTTGTTGCAACTCACTCTAGCTGCTCGTGAATTGAAGCCAACTTGTCTGTTTCCTGTCCCATGAAATGTTTTGTTCAGCTTCAAAAAGACTGGAACGTTCTTCTATCTTTGTTGTATCTTAACTGGAGTTAGTGGGACAGTTTTAGCTTCTCTCCATTGGCTCCCTGTCCAATTCAGAATTGAATTCAAAATCTTACTTCTAACCTACAAAGCCCTCAACGACCTAGCTCCATCTTATATTTTAGATCTTATTCTTCCATATTTTCCCAACAGAGCACTTCGCTCTCAGGTTTACTTGTGGTTCCTAGAGCAGAATGGGAGGAAGATCTTTCAGTTCTCAGGCTCCTCTCTTGTGGAACCAACTTCCAGTTTCTGTCCTTGAGGCTGACACATTGTCCAGTTTTAAGACTTTCTTTTTTGATAAATACTACAATTAAGGTTGGCTTGTTATGCTGCTATAGGGTTACTGGAGGATAAACTGACCTGATTTTCTTAAATTATTTGTTAAAACTGAATAGATTATTTGATATTATTTCTATCTAAACGTGATTCGCAACCTGCGATTGTGTATCTGTTCCTCCTTCCTGTCCTCTCAAACCCAGCCGGTTAAAGCAGATGGTCACTTGTCCTGGGTCTGGCTCTGCTAAAGGTTTCTTCCTCATGAGGGAGTTTTTCTTTCCCACTGTCACCTGCCTGCTTGCTCAAGATGAGAGTTCTGTGATGGAGTTAAATCCAAAACAGTCTGCTCCTCAGATAAATATTAACATATGTTTTATGTGTATGAATGTTTCTGTTCAGTGCCCTGAGATGATTTCTGTTGTGACCTGGCGCTATTTAAATAAACTGAATTGAAAATTGAATTGTATGCAAAGTAGGTGAAAAACTGTTTTATTAACATATTTATTATTAACGTGTGCCCAGATATTTGTACTTGTCCCTGTTCAAAATTTTTAATCACTGCTGAGTTTGGCTCCACTCTAAATTGTAAACTCAGCACAAAACAAACTGCACACATGTTCAAATATCTTAAGATTCTGCCCATAATGATACAATTCAGAATCACCCACAATGCCACATTCTTACATACACATAACCTTGTGTGTTGTATAGCAGGTGTTTGTGTGTGACTACATCTGTACTGTCAAGTGCCCATTCATATACATTTATCAATATTAAGCATCAGTAGATCATATGGTACTCGCTCAGAGCATATTTAATATATTGACATCCGCACACCTGCAACCTTGATGATAAGCTCATTCATGAGATCGTCATTCCAGAGGTAACATTCCTATCGTGCCGCTGAAAATGGCCTGAATATGATGCAACATAGGGAAGATGGGTGTTAATCCGAAACACACACATATGCAGTAGAGGAGGCGGTTTATTGAAATGCACGTTCAGCTCTGATGACATCACCGTCCTGGTTGTGTTGGGTCTGCTTTTTCCATAGGCTGCCCTCTGTTGCTGCGGAGAATTGATGACCAATCCCAGTCCCTCCCGACTTAATGTATACAACACAGCTGCATGAATGATCTGTGACATTGCTTTCTTGGGCCGATCCAAAGAAAACAACAAGCTACCAGTCAGGACCCCTTCTGTGTCCACCCCCAATATCTTTTCATCTTCCAAATGGCCCGATGTGAGGAGTTTATGGCTATTTGTCGAATACTGTGCAAACAGAAAGCTGAGCCTCTGATGCAATATGTGACAATCTATTAACCAAATGACATTTGTGTTGTTTTGTTTCTATTGAACTCAATATCTTGCTCAAGAATTGTACATATATATTTTGCAAGTCAGTATGTTTTGGGGCTTGAAGCATGATCTAGTAAACACTGAATGCATCAGCTTAGATAACAACTAACCTGCTTTGTGTAAAGTCTGATTTAACACTGAACAGAGCTGATAGGAAGAGTCTGGGAAAAGAACTGATGACAACTCTGCCTATTAGTTTGGACTCTCTGCACAGTACATGAAATGTGCATGCTGTAAAGCCTTCACTACATTGCTCTATACCCACAGCTGACACCAACTGAAGATCCCTACCTGTCTAGAAATGTCTCTGCACTCCTCTCGTTTCAATAACCAAGTCCCTTGGTAGACATTTGAAAAGGTGTGGGCAGCTAAAGCATTCTTTCTCTGGGGCTTTTGGAGAAGAAAGAGTTCAAGAGGTCAGAGATACGTGTTATTTTCCCACCGGAGCAACACTCAGGATCTGTCAGAGCCGTGTGTCAGGGAATGACAGCAAAAAGAAGGACGGCAAGAGAAGTAGATCAGGCAGACAAAGGCCAGACTTCACAGCAAAAGCTTGAGATCAATGGATCGCCGGGGTACGCACCCTGCACCCGCAAACACCTGCACACAAACAAATGTATAGCACACACACTAAGAACCATCTTGCTCAGATTGACCTATTTGGTGCATGTCAAAGCCTTGAAAAAGACAACATAAACATTTTAAGATGGTCAGAATCTCACATAAATAAATAACTTCCACCTCCACAACTTGCGGCGTACGTATAGGGCTCACCTCAACAATCCCTGTCCCCCACGCTTGTCATGTTGACGAATGGATGTGGGTGAGTGTCAATTAAAATGAAATCCCATCTGTGGAGCTGAACGAGGACACATTCATTTGGTGAAACACACAAACCACAGTTCCAGAGACCATTTCAGCCCAGAGACGGGATGATCCGCACGCTGGGCCTTAAATGTGCAATGTATCAAACGGACAACGTTATCACTGACTACACCCCCTCAAAAACTTCAACATGATTAATTAGAATTAATTAATGAAATGCTATGCGTTAGCTAATTCATCATGTGAATTTTTTAGAATCCATCATCAAATTGTAGCCAGCTGTGCTTCTTCTTTTTCCTCTCTCTGTTTTGAAGAAATGTGCTTGATCAGCAAGTTGTAATTTGTGTGTTTTCCCTGAATCACTAGAGATGACTTCCAGACTGTTGATGGTAAACAATTAGGTTTTAGACTTTGTGGGATTTTTACTAAATTAGTAAATTACTTGAGAAAATCTGTTTTCAATAGCACTATAGCCACTAATTTCTTTTATGGTACATTTGATAAAATACATTGATCTCTGATTGACATGTTATAACCTTGTCGAATGTGGTATTCATGTCAATTTGTGCTGATTAAAAATGTAAGGATTTCCAGTATGTGCAATAGTTTTAAGACACTATTAATTTTCTTGTATTGAGTTTCAAAGGAGCCTGACTTTTATTTAATGCTTTTAATTAGTTCTGAACATAGGCAGTTTTCCAAACTTTCTGACAGATGGCTGCTTTTTGGATCATTTTAGGTCTTTTTCATAGAGCTGATCATTTTTATAAAAAAAATTATCTTACTTCTTACTTTGTTCTGTAATTTATTTTTGGAGTTGTAATGAAATAAATGGTAAAGATACTGTACTCTATTGGCAAAACAGATTTTGAAGTGAAACAACTGGTATGTGCCACTGAGGGATTTGTACAGTGAATGTAGTTTTCGAGAGGAGTGTTTATCTGGACTAAACTTGAACAGTGAATGCATGTAGACCTTAATGTTTTTGGTGTAAGATATTGTTTAGTGTTCTTGTTTGCTTTTTACAGGCAGCAAAAAGTGACATTTTATGGTGAGACAAGGGAGGAATTTTATCCACAACCAGGCACAATAGCTGAGCCTGTGGGTGGCCAATGGTGGCCTTGGCCATCATAGAGTTGTATTTGACCACCCCAAGGGCAATCACAATTATTTGAGGCAACTATATTTCTAAGCAAAATAAAACCTGAAAAGCATAGTTTTCCCAAAATAATTGGGGTGGCCGCATTATACACACAAACGCACACATACACTGTACATGCATACGTACATTATCTAAAAAAGCTAAGTCTGGTCCTCTGGACATTCAACAAACAAAACAAAACAAAGCAAAAAAATTGTAGAAACGTTTCGTCTTTCGTCCGAAAGACTTCCTCAGTCTGAGATGC
>JARVLU010000803.1:1212648-1228577 GCA_031762415.1 Simpsonichthys santanae
CCCCGCCCCCCCCGCCCCCCCCCCCCCCCCCCCCCCCCCCCGACACTCCCCGGGCATCTGGTTGTTGTAGCAACCAGTCATGAAATAAATAAATAAAGTCCAGTTGGTTCTGTATTGAACGTTTTTTGATTTTAACCAGTCATGATGTAACTCAAGGATGAAATAAAACTTTGTAGAGCAGTGAGGAAGATGAGGCACAAACTGTGAAAGTGATCAATCAGAAAAGGACAAAAGCCATCCAGGACCTCCAGGTTCTGCTCAGGGCACACTGGTTCTTGGTTGAGGGACCTGTTGAAGATCAGTAAGTGCCAAGGTAAAGGTTTGGGGTCATGTTGTGGAGCTGTAGACTGGGATCCACAGCTGGGTAAGGGGTCAGAGACCAGTCTGAGGGTTCAGGACCACTCTTGTTTCTGGTCTGGAACCATCAGGAGAGAGGTTTAGTGGATGATGAAGCCTGAGTTTTGGTCCTGCAGGTCCAGACCTCCTGTTTGTCGGTTCTGATGTTGTGGTTCTGATCCTGATGTGTCCTGATGTTAACACCCCCCCCCCCCTGTTTGTCTCCACAGTGGTACCTGGGATAGGGACTCCTGAGGTGTTGCTACCCACCTGTACAACAGCCTGCTGCAGTCTCCTCTTTGACCTTTGACCTCTGACACCTGCTGTGACAGAAAAGTCTGATCCCTGGACCCACCTCCCTCACAACTCCTGACTCAGAAGCATCAGCATGGCTAGAGCGGATCAAATGCACCCGGTGTTTAACACCCCCTCAGTGAACTGTATGTCCTTGACTTCCTGTATGGGTAATATGGATTCATGGTGCCAGACACTGAGCCCCCACCCCCCACCCCACCCCCGCAACCCCAAAACCCAGAATGGGCTGAAAATTCTGAGGGGGGGCTGAACTGAGCCATCATATTTTGGAAAGAATAAACTCTGGAGAAACTGCAGATGCACTCTCCCATCATCCTCTGCAATGTGGGCGTGCACTGATTAAAAGACCCACCCCCTGGGCCCACCGCCCCTACCCTGGTTCTGTCGCAGTGGATCCCTGCACACTGGACCTGGATGGGACACACCGGCACTGCCCGGTTCAGAAACCACCAGCTAAAACACCTGAGCCTGAACACACCTCCTGGGATGGACTGCACCTCTTTTTTGACTCTGCGTCGACTAGGATAAACTCCGCCCATCTTGGCTCCGCCTCCAGGTTGTTGTGAGGTCAGGGAGGGAGGAGCCAACACAGTTTGCTTCGAGCATACGGACCAATGCTTAATGGAAGGAACCCGGTTTTTGGGTTGGGGGTGGGGGGTCTGGAGCGATGCAGGTGGTGTTGCACCAGACTCTGGTAGATCCCGGCTTGTTTTGTGGAGGCTTTAGCTTCATGGCTCATTAATTTCTTCTGTTTTAGCCACCATTTCAGCCGGCCCCCTCCTCTTCCTCACCCCTCCATCCACTGGTCTTGGTGCAGTGTATGAAGGTGGAGGGCGGCAGACACCTGAACGATTGAGACGGTCAGGAGAGAAATGCTTCTCAAAACTTTACCAGTGAAATCATGAGGAAAGTGCAATTTAGTAGGCTAGCTGTTGATGATGACGTATTCGTAAGATATCCGGGTTGTTGAATCTGAATTTATATTTTTCTTCCGAGTCCGCTCAGACCTCCAGGACTATAAAATACGGAGGTACAAAAACCTGAAGCCACGGCTTTATGCTGTTTTCTCTTTTAATGTTTTATTTGTTCGTTCATCGTGTGAATGTGTAGTTTGATATGAAAATCCCTTTAAAGAAATCACTTAATCAGTTTTTAAACATTTCTTCTTTATTTTTTAGTTTTTATAAGGAAAAAAAACGCTAAGCGGTTAATTTATTTTACTGAGCACTTCGTTCTGCGTCTGACGAATAAAATCAGGCGAAAACTTGTGACTTTAAGCTTGAAATAATTTGGCAGGATAATCTGCCCGGTAACGGGCCGCCCTGTGATTGGCTGCGTCTCCTAGAGGCCCCCGTCCAATCACAAGCACTTGTTCCTGGGGTTGGCCAATGGGCCATGAGTGTGTAATCAGGGGGTGGGGTTTGTTGATGAAGAGGCGGAGAAAAGGGAAGTTTTCACGTTTTTTCAACTTTAGTTTTTTATTTTCTTGTTCTATAAATATATACATAAATATAAACATTCAAACACACACTCCACCATCAGCGTCAAAGAAAAATAAGTTCAGTCAAAAACATAAAAAAATATCCTGCATGTTTTAGTGTTAGTGACCGTTTTTTCATAGATGTAGTTAGTGAAATAAAATCACACTATTGTAAAAAACCAACAACTTCAGGCGCTCAGCAGCAGCTGTGGATTAGTTTGAGTTTTTCTGTTGGCCGTTGTTCACAACCCATCAACCGTCTTCCATTCCCAACATCTCTCCATCCTTCTGTTATGGTCTCAGACATTTTTCATCTTCTAGCAAGTTGCACAAAATCAGTTGTTCCTTGTCGACGTGCCTTGAGTTGTTGTCTGGTCCTGAGAGCCTGCATGGGTTCTAGCTAATCCCTGAATCTGGAATTGGGTTTTTATCTCCGTATCTGAGGTTTGATAGGTTGACTGGAGCAACAAAACCTGGAACATGCTAGTATTTCAGTTTCCTTGTCTCAGGCTAATAAGGACACCAGGTCCATGGTCCAAACAGGTCTCGGAGCTGAAACCAGGACCACTGTCCTGTTGCGAAAAGACTAAAACATTTAGTGAAACGAGCAGAGACTGGAGAACAGCTCACGTTTCCATCCCGCGGTGAGTCCGTGGATTAAAGCTCAGTAGGTGGCGCTGTGAGCGACAGTCGACATAAACAGGAAGTCAGAGACTAACGAGGACAAAACCTCAAACCAACCAGTGGCTTTGCTCCAGAAGAGAACCTTCAGTTGCCAGTCAGTGAAGAACTTAAACTTTTTTTTATTAAATTTAGTCAGAACTTGTTCAGATGCTCTCATAACCTCACATTAACTTCACTCTCATGTTCCTGACGGGGAAATGGTCTGAGACGCAGCCAAACCACCCCCCACCCCCCACCCCACTCCCAGCAGAGGAACGTCTTCCCCAGCCAGACGTCTCTGTCGACTCGCGTCTCGTGCAACAAAATAGTTTTGTTTTGGATGCAAGGAACAAAAAGTCACGTGTAATGTGAACAAGTGAACATCTAGAAGGTGCTGCACGTGCATGCAGGCTGCTGCACGTGCATGCAGGCTGCAGCACCGACTGCCCGAGGTTTGTCCCAGAGCAGGACGTTGTTAGCAGGTCGTGCTCCTGCAGCTCGCTCCTATAGAAACTAGCAGTTCTACCACAGATGGTGTAAAATATATATATTAAAATAATAATAATACAAGAAATGATTAGAATAAATCTCCGTCCAAACAGCGAGACTCGACTGAAAACAGGTTTTCAGATACCGGGCCTGCGGGTCCAGTGGGCTGGAGGGTCCTCACAAAACTTCAGACTGGAATTTTTTGATTTTATCAAAAAATATTTTGGGGTAATACTAAAAATGATTTATTTATTTTTAGGCAGCACGGTGGCGCAACTGGTAGAGCCGCTGCTTCTCAGCAAGCAGGTCCCTGGTTCAAATCTCGGCCCGGGGGCCTTTCTGGGTGGAGTTTGCATGTTCTCTCTGTGCTGCGTGTGTTTTCTCCAGGTTCTCCAGTTTCCTCCCACAGATCAAAAACACGTATGTCAGACTGATGGTGACTCTGAGTTGTCCCTAGGTGAGAGAGTGAATGGTTGTTTATCTCGTTTGTCTCTATGTGTCCTTGTGATGAACTGGAGACCTGTCCAGGTGTCCCTGTGATGGACTGGAGACCTGTCCATGTGTCCCTATGATGGACTGGAGACCTGTCCATGTGTCCCTATGATGGACTGGAGACCTGTCCAGGGTGTACCCCGCCCCTCGAACAGTGATGGCTGGACGTGGGCACCAGAAAACCCCATGACCCAAAATAGAAGAAGCGAGTAAAAGATGATGGATGGATGTTTGTTTTTGTCTAAAATTGTCAAAATAAATACTTTGTGAATTTTTAAAAACTGAAATGTGACTTTTTTTTAATTTATTTTTACAAAATACCATTTGTTATATTTTTAAAAAGACATTTGAATTTGATATTTTATTTTAGACTGAGATGGCTTTCAAAAACTGACTAGTATTTTGTGGAAAAAATATTTAAATATAATACTTTTGAGCAGTTAAAGAAGAGGATAGTCCTAAAGATAAAGGGCAATAAGAGTTAAACGTCTTCAGAAATAATCCTGTTTTATAAGATATATAATTTACTTTGCAAGTGATTTTTCACTGTCGACTGCTGTTGCGATGGGAAGTCCCGTCGTATAATGTTTGGTGTTATTGTGAAACTCGAGAATTAGTATTTGTAAGTACAGGGCTGGAAGTCGTGGTGACATCACTGCAGAGCCAGAGCTTTGTCGTAAACTGCACGTTGTCCTGGAGCTTCTGAGACAAAGGATCGAAAATAAGAACTCGAAGTTCTGGAAAGTCCAAAAGAGTTCAGACACTGCAAGAAGACAACAGAACCAAAGTGATGAAGAACACGTTTTAATGAGCACACAGAGCATGCATCATCGTCATCATCATCGTTGTCATTTTCATCATCTTCACAAAGTTTTACATTCAAATAACAATCCGATGTTTCAAAGATCAACTCAAACTGTAAGTCCCATGCAACACAGACACCGATACAGCAGCAGAACCGGTACAGAACCCATCAGAACACTCAGCTGACCTGGTTTTGACCTTTATTTTTACCAGGTAGAATGTTTGAGAACCTGCTCCTGGGGTGAGGAACAGCTAAGCGTCATGCAGAAGAAGAAAGGAGCCGTTTGTTCAGACCCGGGCGTCTCTGAGTCACTGTGAAGAAAACAAACACGAGTTTCACCAAAAATCACCAGACACCAGTCCAACAGAACCGCAGACAGCAGCCTCGGCGTCGCATGTCTTAAATCCAGAAGGTCAACACCAAATATGTCTCGACCAATCAGAGAAGAGAGCACAAACACCACGAGTCATCACAACACAAAGGCAGCAGCACACCGGTCCAGGAAATGGACAGAGACCCAGTCCTGAAGAAAAACACGGCCCGCCCATCAGGACAGAGCCAAACTGAGCCGGTCTTTTCCAGGTTCTACATCGACCCGACTCGAACCCAAACTGAACCAGAACACACAGCGGTTTCTCTAAAACGTCGTCAAAGGCCTCAGAGAAGGACCTGCTGCTGTCCGTCAGCCTGCAAGGGTCAAAGGTCATTTCTAATCTCTCTGGAGCTCATCGACTACACAGAGAAGTGGAAAATATTTCAGACAGCTGACAGTCTTCACAGCAGGTTCACCCTGAAGGTCAGACCATGCAGTGAGCTCCATCTCACTCTACAGGCCTCAGTCAGCAGGTCAAAGGTTATGACTCTAAAAACAACATGACAGCACAAATGAAGTTCACCTGAAGGAACCACAAGACTTCTAGACCAGAACCAGACCTAAGGACAGACCTTTACCCAGAATGCACTGCAGCAAACAGCTCCTCCCAGCTGTCAGCACGGTGGTGGAGGGCTGATGGTTTGGACTTGTTTGTCATGGTGGAATCTGTTGTGTGTTTTGATCCCTTGAGGTTAGATCTGAATCATTTTAGGACCTGGTAAAGACCGGATCAGGGTATTATGTCCTGTAAACCCCGGAGGGGACCGAGGTGGACTGTCTTTGTAGAAGGACTGGACAGTAAGCACTGCAGAGTTCTGGTTCTGCTCTTAGTAAATGTTCTGACACTTTTCTTTATGCTTTGATCCCAGAATATTTACTGTATGAGTTGTCATGGAAACTGTCCAGCATCTCGTCAAGGTGCACATCGTCTCTCAGAGACTCTGTGAGGACGTCTTTCCTGAGGTCCGGTTCACCTTTGCAACTGAAGTCCAACTGTCCTGATGGAAATAGTCCCCTTTTCTGTCCAGGTGTTCCTCAGTCCAGGTGTTCTGCTGTCTCAGTGTTGTGTGGTGCTGTTGAATCGTACCAGCATAAGGCTTTTATTCTGAAAGGTTAATAAATTATTCTTTAAACCTCCGTCCCTGCAGACTCTTATAATAGTTCTCCTGTTCAGTGTGGTTCCGGATCTCTCGATCCAGCAGAACCAGAGCTGTTTTGCGTCTCATGGCCATCTCCCTGCGCTGAGCCTCGGCCGACACGTCCACCTGTGGGTGAGGTGGTGCTGGGCGGGGATCGATGGCGGCAGATGGTGACGCTGATCGGCGTGGACCAAAGCTGCTGCCGCGGGCCGACGAGTCTCCTCGGTTCCGCTTGTTCAGGTCATAAGAGTCTCGTGGGTCGTCTCCGTTGGACACCATCACCCAATCCCAGGAATTTCCATTACCTGCCAGTGGTGAGGCCTGTGGAAGGGAAGGGACATGCACAACAGGATGGTGAGGGGCATGTGCGTCCACTGTGATGATCCCTGGGCCTTCCCGTTGGTTCTCAGAGGGGGGGCGGTAGAGTGGGGAGTCTACAGTGGAGGAGGTGCCAGAGCAAGTGGAGACGGTCTCTGAGGAGGATGAAGGAAGGAGGCCCTGCTGCTTTGACATGGCGATGACCTGCATGAGTCGTGGCTGGTTGGCAGCACCACGGCCCGATCCCTCCCCACCTGCCTTCTCCCGGATGGCGATCCACTTGGCCCGAGTCACAGCACTTTTTGGAGACACTGGTGGGGGACCGGCTTCCGGGATCTGTGGAGGTTTAGGAGTTACCACAGCTTTAGCACCCCCTAGAGGAGGCGTAGGGTTGCGACTTGAGCTTGACCTCACAGTCTGGATGGAAGGCTGGTATGTCGGAGCCTGAGAACCTGCATTGTCCGTTCCAACAGAACTTGCTTCAGAACCATCTTCACTGGGTTCCTTCTCTTCCCGGGCTCCCAGGCCATGAAACTCCATTGACTTCTGCTTCCATTCTGTAACCAGCTGTTGCGACCGCATCGGGTCCAGAGGTACCTGCACCGCCTTCAGACGACGTTGCACAGCCTGGACTGGCTGAATTGCCTGGACCGGCTCATCTGGTGTCTCTGTGGAACACAGAGCTCCACTAACATTTATGCTAGCTCTGGGTAGTGTGTTACTAAAGGTCAGCATGGTTTCCTTCCCCATGGGGCTTCGAGGGGCCAGCAGCTCAACGTCTACGCTGGCCCTCTTCAGGCTCCCCATGGAGCCCTTCTCCCTCTGCAGGGACCCCAGGCCCTCCAACCGGTCCATGGGGGCCGGAGCAGCCGCAATCTCATCATTACTCTCTGAGGCTGAGGCAGGACCCTTGTTATAAACCGACTCGTGTCCTCGCTCTGTCAGTGCACGCAGAGGGTCTTCCTTCGGGGGTGGAGGGGGCAGAGCCTGAGTGACATCATCAGATGACTTGAAATTAGTAACGGCATGAAACGCCTGGGGGAGGAAAATCAAATCAGACATTAGAGAAAAACTCACAAGAAAATTTTCAAAACTACTTCTTCTGTTACGCAACGGGTGTATACTGACATGGTTTCCATGGCAACAGGTGCATACTGGCATGGTCTCCATGGCAACAGGTGTATACTGACATGGTTTCCATGGCAACGGGTGTATACTGACATGGTTTCCATGGCAACAGGTGTATACTGACATGGTTTCCATGGCAACGGGGGGTATACCGGCATGGATTCCATGGCTACATGTGTATACCGACATGGTTTCCATGGCAACGGATGCACATCGACATGGTTTTCATGGAAACATGTGTATACCGGCATGTTTCCATGGCAACATGTGTATACTGACACAGTGATGTTGCCATTGACATGAAAACTGGTCCACTGTTGTCATACTTCAGGTGCTTGAGCTTTTATCTCAGGTCAGACTTCAGTCAGACAGGTGTTCTCACCAGGTATGCAGCAATAAATGCTCCAATCAGGAAGCCCACGTAGACATCGATGGGATGGCTGCGATGCTGTGTGATCTGGGTAAGACCTGACAGTGCTGCCGCAATGGCAAATGCAAACACCAGGACCGGTTTCAGCAGCTTGGTGCTGTCTGAGATGGTTGAGTTAAAGTACATCTGAAACAGAACCAAATCAGAAGATTCGTACCCATCAGAACTGATCAAACCCATTTGTCCCTGAACATTAGAAGCTCTACATCAGAACATTGTTTGTTTACACTTACAGACACATAAACAGCAGCAAACGCCGACAGAGTTGCATGCTGGGAAGGAAACGTTCTCCTGACAGGAAGAGACAAACCATCAATTAATGTTCTGTCCCCACCAGTCAGACAACCCAAACAGGAAGTGAGATGCACACCTGGCCGTCATGATGGCATGCTGGTCGTGTCCCGAGCAGATGTCTTTAGTGATGTAAGTGTTCTGGTCACATGACGCGCCGGCCAGCGTGTAGTTGGGTTTACAAACGGTGAGGAAAAATGGGGCGTGGTAACCTGTCGCCAGCTGGATGATGTCAGTGAGCAGCGCCGTCGCACAGAGACCAAACACATGCACGCCTGTAAAGACAGACAGGTGGCAGGGTCTACAGATAGACATGTCTACTGGTGTACAGGTGGACTGGTCTATGGGTTCTCAGGTGAACAGGTTTAAGGTGGATGGTGCAGCAGACTCATACCTACAAATCGGACTGTCCTCCTTAGGAACGAGTTGAAGCTACAGCCTCCAGCATTAATGCTGCCTTCAGACCTGTGGATCTTCAGTCGGGACTGCAGGCAGTAGATGGCCCCTTCCACAAGCATGATCTGATCCACAGAACAAGGAGAGGTGGAGCAGGTGGAGACAGTTTATCAAGCCCTAGAACAGTGCAGTGGATACCTGACCCCAGAACTTTTTGAAGTTCCAGAGGTCTTGAACTAATCCACATAAAGACACGGATCAGTTGGTTTTAGTTGGGTTTACATGGAGGTCTTCTGTAAAACCTTCACTGGTCGAGGGGAGTTCTTCCTGTCCAGCTCTTCCTAGCCTGTTTAAGCTAACTGTTAGCATCCGAAGCTGACAGTCAATACATCTTCTGATGTGTTGGGGACTAACATTTTGAATCTAACAAGTGGAACGCCAATGCCCCCCGGTCTCTGAGGGACTTGAATAGTGAATGTTTGTAGTTTTAGGGATGAGTGTTTTTCTGGACTTGAATTGAACAATCAATAAATTGAACAATCAAGAAAGGATTAACAAAGTTCTACCTTATCTTAACAGGGAATGAAGTAAACCTGAATGTTTTTGATGTGAGACATTCAGGTGGGGAGGAGTTACACAGTGGAGAACAACAGAAGTAGTTTTTCTTCTTCTTGTCCAAAGCAGTGCAGAGTGATGAGTCCTGGAGAGTGGAGGGAGCAGTTCATCAGCAAAGGAGGAGCCAGGGGGTGCCTAGTGGGGGCCTTGGCCCTCAGATTAATTTTTGGCCACCCCAATCATTGGAAGAAATAATGTTTTTGATGAAATACTAGACAGCACGGTTTCCTTAAATGATGGGGTGACATATTGGACATCACGTGGTATCACAACTTTCGATAACTCGCTTTTATACGACTAGATGGAGCCACTCAAAATGAACGTCAGTACATTGTTTACTTTTCAAATGATCATGCTCATAAAGTGCACAGGCAGATGGATGGAGGGCATTTTCAATTCCCCCTCTTCGCTCTGTGATGGGGAACAATAACTTTAATAGTGGACGGTTTACTTTGCTGTTTTTTTGTTTGGAGGAAGACAGCGCAGGATGCTACCTTCACTTCTGTGGACCTGGTTGTTACTGTGGTTTAGCTGCTTCTTGGTTACCTTGATTCTGTTTACACCCACAGGTGATGGTCTTCAGTTCACCCTCAGAAGGAGCATCAGGACATTTGAGTCAAACTGTCAGTTAAACATATTTGACCACAATGGTAACAAATGTTGGATAGGTACCGAAGCAGCCGGACCGGCAAATGCGAGGCTCAGCAGCATCAAGAGTGGGATCAACTCGTCTCCTTCATCAACATATGGCATGCTGAGATCTCTGTCATGGCAGCGAAAACCCACTTGAGCCGGCTGCACCACATCCGTTAGCTCCAGGAAGTACAGCGACACCATAGAAGAAGCCACAATGGGTAACTGCAAACAAGCAAACATCACCATCAGATCGCTGAGAGTCAGACGGCAAGTCAACAGGTCCATCACCAGGTCTGTCATCACGTCCATCACCAGGTCCATCATCAGGTCCATCACCAGGTCCATCATCACATCCATCACCAGGTCCATCATCACATCCATCACCAGGTCCATCATCAGGTCCATCATCAGGTTCATCATCAGGTCCATCACCAGGTCCATCATCAGGTCCGTCATCAGGTCCATCACAAGTTCTGTCACCAAATCCGTCATCAGGTCCATCAACAAGTCCATCACCAGGCCCGTCACCAGGTCTGTCACTGGGCCACTCACCAGATCTGTCACCATGTCTGTCACCAAGTTCGTCACCAGGTCCATCATCAGATCTGTCACTGGGCCCGTCACCAGGTCCGTCACAAAGCCAGTCAACAGGTCCGTCACCAGGCTCATCACCAGGCCCATCACCAGGTCCATCATCAGGTCCAACACCAGGTCCGTCATCAGGTCCATCACCAAGGCCATCACCAGGTCTGTCACCATGTCTGTCACCAAGTTCATCACCAGGTCCGTCATCAGATCTGTCACTGGGCCCGTCACCAGGTCCATCACAAAGCCAGTCAACAGGCCCGTCACCAGGCCCATCACCAGGTCCATCATCAGGTCCATCACCAGGTCCATGATCGGGCCCATAGGCAGGTTCTGGTTCGTCATGATGTTGTGAAACATGAAGGTCTGCTCAGCCCAAACAGCTGCAGCTGGATTTGAGGACAGAACATTACCTTCCCATCCGACAGCAAGAATTTCTGCCTGATGGGATGGTCACCAACCTGTCTGTCTGAACACCATTCTGTCTGTCTTAACACCAACCTGTCTGTCTGAACACCATTCTGTCTGTCTGAACACCATCCTGTCTGTCTTAACACCAACCTGTCTGTCTGAACACCATTCTGTCTGTCAACACCAACCTGTCTGTCTGAACACCATTCTGTCTGTCTGAACACCATTCTGTCTGTTTGAACACCATTCTGTCTGTCTTAACACCAACCTGTCTGTCTGAACACCATTCTGTCTGTTTGAACACCAACCTGTCTGTTTGAACACCAACCTGTCTGTCTGAACATAAATACAGAAGAAATTAAATTCTCAGGTTTTAGTCAGTTTAACTGTGCAGTACAAAATTCCAAAAATCGGACCTGCAGAACCTTGATGGTTCTGCCTGAACAACCCATCTCACCTCCACAAAGTAGAAGCATGGCAGCAGAGTCAGACTGTCCTTTGGAGGTTTCTTCTTCAACTTTTCTGTGGTGGAAGAGGCCATCATCATCATCCTTGGTGTCCTGTAAGACACGAACATACAACAAACTGAGGCTTTGCTCAGAGTAACAAGGACATTGCTCCAGTCTGTCGCAGTGACGAATGAGCTGAGGTATGAGGACAGGTGAAATTTTCTGCTTACTGGTCTGTCTAACGTCCAACTCTTACCTGTTGTCCTGAGGTTTGGATCAGGACTGAAAGAGCCAGATCCTAGATCCAAGAAGTTGAAATTATCTTTCGGCGGGGAAGGGGTGGGGGGGCGGGGTTTCTCTGTCATCTGGCGGGGAGGGGGAACGTCATTGTAACAGAGCTGACTTGCTGTTCCTCTGGAGTCTTAAGGCTCTAGAGTAACATCCCACAGAGAGGAGACCCTGGACAGACCCTGACCTCTCTGCAGGGATTGGTCTGGGAGCACCATGGACAACCAGGAGGATGTGGAGTGTTGCCAGGGGACAAATCTAGGAGGACAGAGTTTTTGTCCTGCATGGGCTAGCAGCTTCCAAGACCCAACCACAGACAGTTTGAATGATGATGGACCTCAGGTTGTTGTGATTTATTTCAGGATGATAAAGTTTTATTTCTTCTGTTTCCATGGCAACACGAGGCAGGATACCAAGACACCACTGGCACTGAATGACCCAACAGAACATTAGACATCTGTCTGGTTCTTCATAAACTAAACCGAGAACAAGAACCTGGGCTTGTCAGGTCCACCTGAAGAAAAAACACGGGTGTTCCAGAGGACGGATCACGGGTGGTCCACAGGATGGACCACAAGTAGTCCAGAGGACGGACCACGGGTTGTCCAGAGGACGGACCACAAGTTGTCCAGAAGATTGACCACATGTTGACCAGAGGATGGAGCATGGGTTGTCCAGAGGACGGACAATGGGTTGTCCAGAGGATGGACCATGGTTGGATGGACCACAGTTTGACCAGAGGATGGACAACGGGTTGTCCAGAGGACAGACCACAAGTTGTCCAGAAGATGGACCACATGTTGACCAGAGGATGGAGCATGGGTTGTCCAGAGGATGGACCACGGTTGGATGGACCACAGTTTGACCAGAGGATGGACAACGGGTTGTCCAGAGGACGGACCACAAGTTGTCCAGAAGATGGACCACATGTTGTCCAGAGGACGAACAAAGGGTTGTCCAGAGGATGGACCACGGTTGGATGGACCACGGGTTGTCCAGAAGATGGACCACGGTTTGACCAGAGGATGGAGCATGGGTTGTCCAGAGGACGGACAATGGGTTGTCCAGAGGATGGACCACATGTTGACCAGAGGATGGAGCATGGGTTGTCCAGAGGACGGACAATGGGTTGTCCAGAGGATGGACCACAGTTGGATGGACCACGGTTTGACCAGAGGATGGACAACGGGTTGTCCAGAGGACGGACCACAAGTTGTCCAGAAGATGGACCACATGTTGACTAGAGGATGGAGCATGGGTTGTCCAGAGGATGGACCACCTCATCTGTGTAACATCTGGGTGTATAATTTTAGAGTTTAATTGGACTAAGACAGACGAGAGAGAGACAGGTGAGACAGACAGACAGCTGTGTGAGAGACAGACTGCGGACAGACAGGTGAGAAACAAGACAGGTGGACTGATGTCAGCGCGTGCAGGTTCTGGCTTCGCTGATCGGAACCATCCTAAAAATGTTGGGCTCCGATTCTGTGGTGCAGCGCGTGGACGCACGCGCACACGCACGACTCTCTGTCCATCTTACCTCAGATCACAGAGCTGCAGAACCGGAACCAGCCGGACCCGCAGAAGAACCTGACCCGTTTGTCCCGGTCCACTCGGTCCTGCTTCAAATTCAGTTCTTGCCAGCTCCCGCAGATTTGAGACCCAAACCCCAAAACCTGCTGTCTCGTGTTTGCTGCTACGAGAGCGCGCATGGGCGTGTGCACGAGAAAATGAGGCAGAGAGAGAGAGGAGAGAGAGAACGAGAGAGAAGAGAGAGAGACAGAGAGAAGGGAGACAGAGAGAACGAGAGAGAGAGACAGAAAGAGAGAGAACGAGAGAAAAGAAAGAGAAGAGAGAGAACAAGAGAGAGACAGAGAGGAGAATGAGAGAGACAGAGAGAACGAGAGAGAAGAGAGACAGAGAGAGAAGAGACAGAGAGGGGAGAGAGACAGAGAAAAGAGAGCGAGACAGAGAAAAGAGAGAGAACGAGAGAAGAGAGAGACAGAGAGGAGAGACAGAGAAAAGAGAGACAGAGAAAAAAGAGAGAGGAGAGAGACAGAGAGAACGAGAGAAGAGAGAGAGAGAACGAGAGAGAAGAGAGACAGAGAGAGAGAACGAGAGAGAAGAGAGACAGAGAGAGAGAACGAGAGAGAAGAGACAGAGAGAAGAGAGAGACAGAGAAAAGAGAGAGACAGAGAAAAGAGAGAGAACGAGAGAAGAGAGAGACAGAGAGAAGAGAGAGACAGAGAAAAGAGAGAGAGAGACAGAGAAAAGAGAACGAGAGAAGAGAGAGACAGAGAGAGACAGAGAAAAGAGAGACAGAGAAGATGCGAGAGAACGAGAGAAGAGAGAGAGACAGAGAGAAGAGAGAAAAGAGAGACAGAGAGAACGAGAGAGGAGAGAGACAGAGAGAACGAGAGAAGAGAGAGAGAACGAGAGAGAAGAGACAGAGAGAAGAGAGAGACAGTGAGAAGAGAGAGAACTAGAGAAGAGAGAGAGACAGAGAGAAGAGAGAAAAGAGAGACAGAGAGAACGAGAGAGGAGAGAGACAGAGAGAGAACGAGAGGAGAGAGAACGAGAGAGAAGAGACAGAGAGAAGAGAGAGAAGAGAGACAGATAGAATGAGAGAGAAGAGACAGAGAAGAGAGAGACAGAGAAAAGAGAGAGACAGAGAGAAGAGAGAGACAGAGAAAAGAGAAGAGAGAGAACGAGAGAAAAGAGAGACAGAGAGAAGAGAGAGAGACACATGCAGACAGACAGGTAGACGGAGTGCCATATGGAGCACTGAGCAGGACTGATGGAGGCTTCTCTTTTACCTCCAAGTTTTTTCATTCAACCTTTATTTAGAAAGGTTAATCTCAATGAGCCTCGAGGACTCATTTACAAGAGAGACCTTCAACAACAACAGTAGATTTTTCTTGGACAATCAACAATAGACAATCATAAGAGAGAAATACAGATTTTTTTTAACAAGTTAAAACAAAGATGTCAAAAGTTGCTAAAACAGACAGATTATAAGGCAGATGTAGAAAATCAGGAACAGGAACACGTGTGCATTGGTTTTTACCAGGATTCCATTTAGAGAAGTCAAGGTCGAGAGCTTCAGATCTTTTTGTAAGATGTAACATGCAAACTCCACCCAGAAAGGTCCCACCTAGGATTTGAACCGGCAACTCTCTTGCTGAGTCAACAGCTCTACCAACTGCGTCACTGTGATAACCTAAAGCCAGACCTTCTAAAGAAAAATGTAAGTTACAAAGCCTTAACATAAAATAACAGCTTGAACTCCTAAATGTGAAATGTGTTTAATAAGAAGAAGCACATCTTCACTCAGAAACTGAGCTCAACGTGAAGTGGACATGAAGTGGACGTGAAGCTCTGAGACGTCACAGACATCATATTATTATAAGGAGAATTATTTGAGGCTGCTCAGGTTGATGCAGCTGCTGGAAATGATGGAAGTAAACTGGTAAGAGTGACTGGTCGTCTGCTTCTTCTGTAGAACCCAACCAGGACCTGATGACTTCTTCTGTTGGTTGTAACAGTTCTGTCAGGACCCCTGTCCTGCAGGACTACCTCCGATCACAAACAGCTGCTTCACCACAGAGGAGCTCTGCTCAGCGTCCCTGTCCAGATGTGGGAGTCT
Organism: Simpsonichthys santanae; assembly: GCA_031762415.1. Taxonomy (NCBI): domain Eukaryota; kingdom Metazoa; phylum Chordata; class Actinopteri; order Cyprinodontiformes; family Rivulidae; genus Simpsonichthys; species Simpsonichthys santanae. The sequence goes on from JARVLU010000803.1 coordinate 1,227,934, forward strand.
GCCGCCTGCAGCAGAAAGACAAAGGCACCAGTCAGAACAAGATGGGCACCAAGAAATTATGGAGAAAATGTATTTTTCTTAAAAATAAACATCTGGATCTGTCTTTTGTCAGTACGTGTTTTAGTGTTAAGTTTATTCTCTTCTCCTCATGTCGATCTGTATTCTTGTGTTCAATCAACCTCTGAAACTAACATCTGGATCAGTGGTTGGATTAAAAACAGTTGTTTGAATGGGACATGCAGGTGAAGATTCTCAGTAATCCAAGACAAAAAATAAAAAACGTTCAATACAAAAACAACTGGAATTTATTTGTTACAAAAGACATTTCACTCTTCATATGACACACACACACACACACACGCACGCACGCACGCACGCACACACACACACACACACACACACACACACACGCACCCACACACAACATATGTAAATTGACAAATCACACCTTAAACAGTAGTTCCTCGCACCTTAACAGAAGGTGTTTGTTAAAGTCTTTGTTCGTCTAATTCACAGATGAGGCTCCTCTGTTGTCATCAATGTGTGAAAACCGTCTGGGAATTAAATCTAAAGCTGCATTATATGTTTTTGAAAGTTGGAACCTGAGACCTCCTCCTCTGTTGAGAGAAGGTTTTTCCCTCTTA
>JARVLU010000803.1:1668190-1679306 GCA_031762415.1 Simpsonichthys santanae
ACATGTCCAGAGGAGGGACAGTGGTTTGGACATGTCCAGAGGAGGGACAGTGGTTTGGACATGTCCAGAGGAGGGACCGTGGTTTGGACATGTCCAGAGGAGGGACCGTGGTTTGGACATGTCCAGAGGAGGGACAGTGGGTATATTGGTAAAATGATATTAGAAATGCAGCTGCCAGGAAAAAAACAAAGGAAGGCCAAATAGTATATGGATACAGTTAGAGAGGACATGGATGTAGAGGACAGAGTGAGATGGAGATGGTCACTGTGGAGACCCTGAGAAATCCGACAGAAGAAGAAGATAGAAACCACTTTGTTCTTGTTTTTATTTTATTTAGTGTTGTTTCAGTGTTTGTGACTGACTGTGAAAGCTTAGATCAAGAATTCCAATGTGCCTGGATTATTTGTTTATTGCACAAATGGCAAATAAAGTACTTTGAACTTATCTTCAAGAAAACTTTATTTGGTAAAAACAAGTACAAACAAATGGCAATTCACAGTAGTGTAACTCTAAAAAGGGCATAGCAGAGGCAGATTTCCATATGAAAAGAAAGAAAAAATAAAATTAACTACAACAAAGGGGTACTGTATATGTTTTAGGATTAGGATTAACATGTATTAGTGGGCAATTCCATTAACATTTCATACAGATCTTTATGTGTTTCAATATTTTTCAGAGATTTCAAATATAATTGGAATTCAGATTAAAAAATGTTAAAAACGGGGGATATTAGCACTCTCTGTTTAGACCAAATGTTCTTCTCCATCCAATCTTTGTAAAATAATGATTTTTTTTTTTTTTTGGTGATATAGTACAAATCTGATATTCCATATTAAAGTGGAGTGTGGTGAGTAATTATGTATGTAGAGCATTTTCCAGTATAACACTTGTTTGTGGAACTCTTGATAATTTGATGGGTAATTTAGGTACAGTATATTGAAATCAGCTAGACGTAGTAGCTTTAGACCACCTAATTTGTTAAATGTATACGTAATTGGGGACACAGTTCATTCAACCTTTATTTAGGCAGGTTAATCCCATTGAGCCTCAAGGACTCATTTACAAGGCCTGTTTTCAACAAAGAATGATGACAACAGCGACAACAATAGACAATCATAAGAGAGGCATGCAGATTTTTTTTTTAAGTTTAAAAAAGTTGAACCATATAGCAAAACAGCTACATGTAGATTATAAAGCAAATGTAGAAAACTAAAAATGGGAAATACCCTGATGCATGCTCAATAATCCAGGTAGAAAAATCTAAAAAAGCTAAGTCTGGTCCTCTGGACATTCAAAAAACAAAACAAAGCAAAAAAAATAATAAAATAAAACGGAAACATGTCTGCATTGGTTTTGCCAAAGTGATTCAGAGTCTTTGATCCTGGATTTCAAGCAATTAATCTTAAGGTTTCCATTTAAACACTCAAAGTCAATTACTTTCAGACCACCATCTTTATATTCTTTGACCATGTGACCTCTCCTTAGGTAGTGTGGTCTGTTTCTCCAAATGAAGTTCATGTTCATTTGATTGATAGTTTAATTAAGCATTATGAGACAGTGGTGCTACAAGTTGAGTATATTAATCTAGACAAACTTTCCATTTTTGATAAGTGAATTTGTACTAATATAGAAAGGTCTCGTTGGAGCCACAAGTTAAGTTTGGATTTACATTCTTTTATTTTGTTTTCAATTGTTAGAGTTGATTCTTGGTTTTTGGTTATAACAGCTCCCAAGTATTTAATTTCAGATTTAATCAGAATAGTTATTTTAGGGATGTCTCATGAATGGCTAGAAGTTCACATTTTTGTAAATTTGGTGTTAGCCCTGAGGACTCTGAAAATAATTTTATTACAAGACCTCTAAGGGGAATGGTGGCGCAGAGGTTAGAGACGGTGGGCCTGTGACCGGTTCAAGCCCCAGTACTGACAACATCAAAAATGTTGGTGGAAAAAGGTGAAACACCCACACCTCCTCCACCCTCATTCCCCCCACCCTGGGCAAGACCCTTAACCCCCACCATCTGCTCCCCAACATTGAGTCTACGAGGCTCAATGTGATTTATCAGTTTAAATAAAGGTTGAATGAATAACAGGTCTCCCTTGAAAATGAGTTCTCGTGGCTCAATGAGACTACCTGTATGGTAGTCTAAGGGTAAATGGGAAAAAAAATGAAAGAAAAAAATTCTCACTGCAGTTTTTAAGATAGATTGCTAACATTTCTGGAGCTAAAATAAAAAGATATGGGGAGATAGGACATCCTTGAGGAAAACCGACTTTTTAAAAATTTCTGTAAAAACTTAATGTAATATTTTTATATCTTCCCAAAAATGTTTATAAAAGTTCCCTGTAAGACCATCCGGACCAGGTGCTTTGCGTAACAGGCAACTGTCAACTGCAAAATCAAGACAAAATTTTCATCAAGATGCTGACACATTGTTAAGATCTGACATGAAGTAACAGCTATAAAACATTTTTGTTGAATATTTAGTTTCATTATGAATTCTTATGTTTTATTTTAACGTGGTTCTCACTGATAAAAACACAGATATCGCATACAGTATAAACATGTTTATTTATGATGTCTATGGATTAAAAATTATGCAGTTTCTGCCGGAGCATTACGGTGTGACACCCGCGGAAGTCAAGGTGCCAGCATCGCCATTGTTAGCACACATTTAGCACTCTCCCTGTTGTACCGCAGAGGTTTACGTGTTTGTTTAGTAGCTCCAACACATATTCTGAATGCTGTCAGAGCACGTAAGGCAGTTGTTTAAACCTTTAATTATTCGTTTCACATTTCACTGTTCGCATTGAAGGAAGACAATGTTTCTATCGGACCCTCTTAGTGTGACACCTGCGGAAGTAGTTACGGCGCTAGTAGCGTTAGCATAGTTAGCTCTGTGTTTGTTGTTCATGTGTTTGAGTGAGAGGTGGATGTTTGAGTGTGAGCAGCAACAATGTCTTCAGTTCAGTCTCTGAGAGAGTTTATCAGCGAGCGACTAACTGCTGCTGCTGAAGAAATATTCACAGAGTTTGAAAAAACCATCGTCCAGTACGAGGAAGAGATCGATCGTCAGCGCAGACTGCTGGACATCACCTGGAAACTTCACATACACCTGCACACAACAGGTAGGAGCTGCAGCGGTGTACAGGAGCAACTCTTTATTTATTTATGACAAATTGAGGTGAAATCAGTAAAGATAAATCTGTCTAGAGAGTCTTCCTCCACAGCTGGCTGACGGCCATTTTGAGGGACTGCCTCGTTCGTTCAACTTTTTCGACAGGTTAAAAGCCTCGAGGACAGAGACCTGGTTTCAACAAAGAGTGATGACGACAATAGACAGTTATAAAAGAGGCATACAGTTTTTTTAAACAAATTAAAACAAGATGGCAAAGAAGTAGCAAAAACAGCTAGATTATAAGGCAAATGTCTTTTGGCTTTTCAGGGGTCGCCACAGCGAGTCCTCCTCCACCTCAAATGAAGAAGAGGAAATGGCCTTCAAGTTTTGTGAGCAGGAAACAGAAATACAGTTAAATCAGACGTCCTCAGTTGTATCTTATTTTAAAACATTTCCTAGTTTTTTTGTTTTTTTAGATTTTTTTTGCACAAACGTTTTTAATAGCTTCCAAGATATTAGCCCTTGTGAAAATAATTTAATGCTGAAATGTACCGACTTTTATTTCATTTAATGCAATTATGGAAGGTTGTATTTTTTTTTTTTTTTTTTTTTTTATCTATTAGAGTTACATCGTTATAGGTGTGTCTTAGGCAGGGGACACCCTGGACATGTCTCCAGTCCATCACAGGGACACATAGAGACAAACATTCACACTCCAAAGTAATAGAAGATGGTTTAAAGTCTAAACAAATTCTTTGTCTTCACTGTGGAATAATATTTTAGTTTTTGTTCATGTGGTCACAGCGCTTGGAAGAAATGAAAAGAAGTGTGGATGAAAGTAGGAGGTGCATTATCAGAGTTTCTGTACTAGTGAAAGTGAACCTCCGAACGGTTTGTTGCTACAGTTGGTGTTGAAGATAAATGTGGTGAGCAGCACACCATCAGGGTGTAGTTTGTTGTGCTTTGATTTGAAGTGTACAGATTTTAACAGTTCTGAGCTCTTAGGGAAAATGAAAGTAGCTCAAATAAAACAGAAATATCGTCCATAAATTAAACCCTGTTGCCTGATGGACTCCAACATCTGACAGTCAATAAAACTCATCTCCCAGCTTTACTTGGCAGCTTCAACTTTTTATGTCCACTGACGTCATTTTTTTCCCTTTTGGTCCAGAACTCCTGCAGCATTTTGTCTGGAGATGTACGGAGCTGGAGGTTCTCACTGAGCAGAAGCTCAGGAACCACAAGATGAACTCTGGACTGGACCAGGAGGAACCACAACTTCCAGCAGGAGATCATCAACCGCAGAAAACAGAAGACCAAGAGGAATCCAAACATTTACTGCAGGAGGAACCTGAATCTCCAGAGGAAGAACCAGAGTCACAAGTTAAAGAACCAGAACCTCCACAGATGAAAGAGGAAGAGGAGGAACTCTGTATCAGTCAAGATGAAGAGCAGCTTGGTGTGAAGCTGGCAGCTGAGACCTTCATGGTGACTGTTGGCTTTGAGGAAAAAAATCACTGGGAACCAGAACCAAACTGGGAACAACTCCTTCAGAATTCTCCTGAAGCTGAGAACGAAGATCAGGAAGGAAGCAGGACTGAAGATCCTGGATCCAGCAGAGAAGAGGAGCTGAAACAGATCAAGAGAAGTCCTCAAACCAGAGAACATGGAGACGATGTGGACAGTCCAGAACTTAAGAGACACAAGAAAAGTCACACAGGTGAGAAACTGTTCACCTGTGAAATTTGTGGTAGATAAATAATGGTTGTTCACATGTAGTCATTAAAATACAAACCAAACACTTTACTGAGGGTCCCTGTGTGACATCACAGGAAGTGTAACTGCTGCTAGCAGTGTTAGCATGGTTAGCTTCCACTGTATTTGTGGTGGTTGAGGTGAAAATCTACGGTTATGTTAAGTCATCCGCTGGAGGTGATCTGAAGCCATTTATAAAAATGTGTTTATTTTGTGAACATTTTTTTTCTACAATTGAGCAGCCGAGTATGAACATATAGTAGATGATGAAATATTTGGTAGAATATCTTATCTGTCTGTATATAGTGTGTGTATTTGAGCAGAGAGCTGAAATCATAACATTTTGTGCTCTTTTAGAGTTTAGAAACACTGTTTAGAATATTGCACGTGTCAAACTCAAGACCTGGGGGCCAAATGTGGTCCTCAATGACATTTTCTCTGGTCCCCAAGATGATGTGTTAAACATAGTGCTTTTATCACTTGAGATATTTTAGTAATCTTTGATTATGATGTGGAAACCACAAGTTGCATCATTCCACCTGAAAAACTGTCTTCTCCAGCGCCCATAAAATAGACTTTGGGGATGCTAAGTACAGTGATTCCCCTGTAATTGGAACACCTTTTTAGAGAAGGGGAGCAACCAACTTGGTCTGCCAGTCCAGTTGCTTTACTCTTAATGTCCTTGGTATGTTCCAAAAACATGTCAACCAAGACAGCCCAGCAACATCCACAACTTTGAGAAGTGCAGGGCAAATATCTTCCAGTACAAAAGCTACCTCATAATCTTTAGATGAAGGTATGGTAGAACCAACCCCAAAGACCCATGACACAGATTCTTCCATTGAAGATGAGCTGGTAAATTTGGAAGGTCTTCTCTGTTCATTCCATTGCTCGACATCACTGGTTCAGGTCAACAACATTTAACCTCCACTATACACGCTGTAGGTCAAGTACTGCATGCCTGTCTGATGGTTCACCAAAATTATCTTGTTGCTAATTTACAGCCTCCATTCAAGGTCTCCTCAAACTCAAAGTGTATAGAACACGAAAAAAATGGTGATTATTTTGGGAATAGGCTATAATCGGTCAAAATTTTCTGTCAACATTTGTAGGCTCTCTGGCACCAAACCATGATGGTAATTAACAAAAAACACCCTACCACTTCTCTGCTGACTTTCATGAAGTTGCAGATCAGATTTAAATGAACTAAATTCTTTTTTAGACAAATAATTCATTAAGAATCGTACATGTGAAGCATCTGAAAGTAAAAAAAAAAAAGCAGTAGAAAAGTACTTGGGGAATTTCTATGTCCACTGAAAGCATTTTATTTTTCTGTTTGTCCAGAAGTCCTATGGAAATATGTCTGGAAGGAGGAGGAGGAGCTTCTCACTGAGCAGAAGCACAGGAACCAGGATCAGAACCCTGGTTCCCTGAGAAATCCACAACTGCAGAAAATAGAAGGCCTGGAGGAAACGGAACATTCAAAGATTAAAGAGGAACAAGAGGAACCTGAACATCCAAGTTTAGAACCAGAATCTCAAGTGAAAAAAACAGAATCTTCACAACTGAAAGCAGAACAGGAGGAACCTAAACCCCAAGAGGAAGAACCAGACACATTCATAAAGGAACCAGAATCACAAGTGAAAAAAACAGAACTTCTACAGATGAAAAAGGAACAAGAGGTACCAGAACCTCTACTGATGAAAAAGGAACTAGAAGAACCAGAACCTCCACATATGAAAGAGGAACAGGAGGAACTTGGTATCACTCGGGATGAGGAGAATCAAGTTTTGAAGCTGGAGGCTGAGACCTTCATGGTGACAGTTGACTTTGCGGATAGAGTCCAATGGGAGCCAGAACAAAACTGGGACCAGCTCCCTTCACAAAACTTTCCTCATGCAGAGAACCAAGGCTGGGAAGATGCAGGAACATCCGTAGATGGAGAACTGAACCCCAAGAACCAACCCGACAGAAGCCAAAGTAATGACATGATAAACTTTTCTGGTTCAGGAAGTCGGTTTGAGCCTAAGACAGATGGAAAACCTGTAAAATGTGATGTTTGTGGAAAAGGCTTTAGGCGTAATCATCAAATGACGGAGCATAGAAGAATCCACACTGGTGAGAAGCCCTTTTCTTGTAAGGATTGTGGTAAATTGTTTGTGAGAAGTTGGGACCTTATAGTTCACACCAGAACCCACACAGGTCAGAGGCCGCATTCCTGTAAGTTCTGCAGTAAACGCTTTGCTCGACAGAGCAATTTAATTTACCACATTAGAATCCACACTGGTGAGAAGCCCCATATGTGCAAAATATGTGGTAAATGTTTTACACAACATAATCAGTTAGTGACCCACGTAAGATTTCACACCGGTGAGAAGCCCTACACGTGCAAAACCTGTGATAAAAGTTTTACTTTAAAAAGTCAGTTAACGATTCATACAAGGACCCACACCGGTGAGAAGCCCTATATGTGTGAAGTATGTGGAAAAAGTTTCTCTTTAAAAAGCCGGTTAATGATTCATACCAGGACCCACACTGGTGAGAAGCCCTATATGTGTGAAACATGTGGAAAAACATTTAGCCAGCGTAATCATCTAGTGACTCACTTAAGAGTTCACAATGGTGAGAAGCCCTTTGCATGTAAAATCTGCGGCAAGGGCTTCTCTGGCAATTCTCTTTTAAAAGCTCACACAAGGACTCACACCGGTGAGAAGCCCTACATTTGCAAAACATGTGGTAAATGTTTTGCTCAACGTGGTCAAATAGTGATCCACATGAGAAGTCACACCGGTGAGAAGCCCTTTTCCTGTGAAACTTGTGGCAAATGCTTCTCTCAAAATTATGTTTTACAAGCTCATGTGAGGACTCACACTGGTGAAAAGCCTTACACATGCAAAACATGTGGTAAACGTTTCACTCAATGTGGTCAAATAGTGGCCCACATGAGAAGTCACACCGGTGAGAAGCCCTTCTCCTGTAAAACATGTGGCAAATGTTTTGCCCTGAAGAATGGTCTGAATATCCACATGAAAACACACACAGGTGAGAAGGCCTTTCCCTGTACGACATGTGGCAAATGGTTCTCTTATAATTATATTTTAATAGCCCACATGAGAGTTCACACCGGTGAGAAACCCTTTGCTTGTAAAATCTGCAACAAATGCTTCTCTCGAAATTCTTTTTTACAAGCCCATGCGAGGACTCACACTGGTGAGAAGCCACATATGTGCAAAACATGTGGGAAACATTTCACCCGACGTAATGACTTAGTGGGCCACATGAGACTTCACACTGGTGAGAAGCCCTTTTTGTGTAAAATATGTGGTAAATGCTTCACTCTAAGGAGCGGTCTGAACATTCACATGAAAACACACACAGGTGAGAAGGCCTTTTCCTGTAAAATATGTGGCAGATGTTTCGTTCAAAATTGCAGTCTGACCGTCCACATGAAATTACACAGAGGTGAGAAGCCCTTTTCCTGTAAATCCTGTGGCAAACACTTTTCTTTGAATTCTACTTTAAAATCCCACATGAGAACTCACACTGGTGAGAAGCCCTTTTCCTGTGAGATATGTGGTAAATGCTACTCTCAGAAGAGCAGTCTGATCAACCACACTAGAACTCACACTGGTGAAAAGCCCTTCACTTGTGAGATATGTGGCAAGTGCTACTCTCAAAAGAGCAATCTGACCAACCACATGAGAACACACACTAGTGGGAAGTCCTTTTCCTGTGAGATATGCGATAAAAGTTTCAACCAGAAAAGAATTTTGACTGATCACATGGAAGCTCACACGGGTGAGAAGCCCTATACTTCCTCTAAACCTCTGCTAGAACAGCTGGTTCTGAAACAGGAGGCCAGTACCTTCATGGTGACTTCTGCCCATGAGGAACAGGACCACATTAAACCAGAACCAAACTGGGATAAAATCCTTCCTGACATCCAAGACCAGTTAGGTTCAGGACCATTTAGAGACAGAGAACTAAACCCAAAGAGTAGCCCTGATAGAAACCAACGTGTTTTAGAGACACGATGTGAGGCCCAGAAGGACCGAAAACCTGCTCAATGTGATATTTGTAAGAAAGGCTTCAGGAGTAAATATAGGATGGAGATTCATCGAAGAGTCCACACTGGTGAGAGGCCCTATGCCTGCACAACATGTCAGAAAACATACAAAAGTAGAGACTACTTGTTGAGCCACATGAAAACTCACACTGGTGAGAAGCCCTACACATGCAAAAGATGTGGTAAATGTTTCTCCCAATCTGGTCATTTAACGTCTCACCTGAGGACTCACACTGGTGAGAAGCCCTTCTCCTGTAAAACCTGTGGCAAATGTTTCTCTGAAAATTATGTTTTGGTAGGACACATGAGAACTCACACTGGTGAGAAGCCCTTTTCTTGTGAAATATGTGGCAAGTGCTACCCTCAAAAGAGGAGTCTGACAAATCACATGAAAACTCACACTGGTGAGAAGCCCTACACATGTACAACATGTGGTAAAAGTTTTGCTCATTGTGCTAAAATGGTGAACCACATGAGAACTCACACTGGTGAGAAGCCCTACACGTGCAAAACATGTGATAAAAGTTTCCTTCAGTCTGGTCATTTAACAACTCACCTGAAGACTCACACAGGTGAAAAGTCCTTCTTCTGTGAAACCTGCGGCAAAAGTTTCTCTGAGAATTATCTTTTGGTCGGACACATGAGAACTCACACAGGTGAGAAGCCCTTTTTCTGTAAAATATGTGGTAAATGCTACTCTCAAAGCGGCAGTCTGACAAAACACATGAGAACTCACACCGGAGAGAAGCCCTACACATGCAAAACATGTGGTAAAAGTTTTTTCCAGTCAGGTCATTTAACATCTCACATAAGGATTCACACTGGTGAGAAGCCCTTCTCCTGTAAAACTTGTGGCAAATGTTTCCCTGAGAATTATCTTTTGGTCGGACACATGAGATCTCACACCGGTGAGAAGCCCTTTTCCTGTAAAGTGTGTGGGAAAAGTTTTGCTCAGAACAGCTATCTGACTGTCCACATGAAAAGACATTCAGGTGAGAAGCCTTTTTCCTGTAAAACATGTGGGAAAAGTTTTACTCAAAGGCGAAAGTTGACCTTCCACATGAGACTACATGCAAGAACAGACGGTCAGTAAATATTTCTTGACAAATACGAAAAAGTTTCATGATTAAACCATGTCAGTCTATGAGTCCAACACATCAGAGTGCATCCAAACCTAGCCTTCGGTCCGGACGTTGTTCCATCTGGACATGATCACATCCTTCTTTGGGCTGTTCCCTCTTTAGGCGTCTTCACAGAGTCCTCCTGTGTCTCACTCTGTCTTCTGCCTTCACTCCAACTCTCTCCATGTCTTCTCAAACTGCATCCATATGCAGTATTTCCTCTTTGTCTTTTTCCTTGCAGCTGCATTTCTAACATCCTTCTACCAATTCAGTTAAATTCAGTTTATTTATAAAACGCCAAGTCAGAACGTTTGTACCAACAGTTTTTGAGCCAGTCATCGTGGGGGTTCAGCATGAGGAAAGACAGTGTCTTTAGCGTTTCAGCTAACGCACTGCTAACTTGGAGCTACATCAGTGCCGACAGGTGGTGGTGGTGGGGGGTGTGCGGGCAGTTTGGTTTGGTAGACTGTGCGCTTGGCTTTGTTGACGCAGTGTGGCACACTGCTTGTCAAGTCGGTCCTTGGAGCCTTACCTGAGTCTGTGTACTATATTAACAGCAACTGGGAACTGTGCAGCTCAAACCTCAAGACCAACTACTTTCCTGAGGGTCAGGAAACTGACTGATGGCTGTTCTGCCATTGATCAGCAATCCTGTCTGGAAGCATTTAATTTGTTTTCAACATTTGTCACAAGAAATTATACCTCATTTAAAGGCAACATATGTTTTTGTGGTACGTTACATTTATGCTCAACAGCTCTTAAGCTTTCATTTATTTCGTTTTTTGAGAACTGCACCTGCACTTTAGTTTTTATGATGGATTTTGTTTTATATTTTGTGCAGACTTTTTCAGTTTAAATAACAGAAGGATCATTTTTATTTTTATACTTTTGAGACTGAATACTTTACTAAATAAAGTAATTGCAGTAAAATTAACCCTTGTTGTTTTTTTATTTAGTATTTATATAATACTGGTGGCGCAGTGGTTAGACGGTGGGCTTGTGATCAGAAGATCGCCGGTTCAAACCCCGGTACCGACAACATCAAAAAATGTGGGT
>JARVLU010000803.1:1824489-1838558 GCA_031762415.1 Simpsonichthys santanae
ACACTATCATTACCCACGTGGGCATTGAAGTCCCCCAGCAGAATAAAGGAGTCCCCAGCTGGTGCACCTTCCAGCACCCCCACCAAGGACTCCAAGAAGGCCGGACATGCTGAACTGCTGTTTGGCACATAGGCACAAGTCCCTCTCAAGGAGACTGGTCCTGGAGCCCATGCTGTGTGTCGAGGTGAGCCCAACTATATCTAGTCGGTACCTCTCAACCTCATGCACAAGCTCGGGCTCCTTCCCCACCAGAGATGTCACATTCCATGTCCCAAGAGCAGCTTTGGTAAGCCAGGGTCAGAGTGCCAAGGTCCCCGCCTTTGACCCCTGCTCACGGAGTCATGCACCTGACTCGTATGGCCCCTCCTGCAGGCGGTGGGCCCACAGGAAGGCAAACCTATGTAACTCATTCTGGCTGAGCCCGACTGGACCCCATGGGTAGAGACCTGGTCACAAGGCGCTCGCCGACGAGCTCCTCCCTCAGGCGTGGCTCCAGGGTGGAGCTCTGGTTTTCCACGTCCGGGCAAGGGCCACTGAATTCCTTGGTGTTTTCTGTTTGAGTCTTTGGAATCGTCACCTGTGTGTCTGAATGAGCCTAGGATCTATGCTGTCAGGGGTAGTTACCCCTGGTCGTGTCTCCAAAAGCAGACTAGTCCTAGGTTACAGACAAAGAGCGATTCCAAAGATTAAAATGGAACGAGGTTAATTATCACATAAAAATAACGACTTCTTTGACGTTGGATGGTTGGTCTTTTGGGATCAACAGTAATAGTTTATCCTCTGTAATTGTTAAATGTACCCTCTGCTGAAAGGCAGGTGATAAACTGTTCATTTGTGTGTGTGTGTGTGGGGGGGGGGGGTCCATTAGCAAAATATATTATGAACCACTGGACAGATTTTTATTTACAACTGGTCGTCCCAGTTCAACGTGACCATCACAGCCAACAACAAAGGCAACTGAACTTCCTGTTCTTGAGTTAGTTTTGCTGTGAAAGTAGCTCAGTTGTTCTCAACACATGCTCTGAGAGCGGGCCGGTCTCATGAGGTCTGTTGCTTGCTCAGGTACTTCCCATTTGGGATCATCTTCTTGGTGGCAGGAAAGATCCTGGACATGCAGGACCCGAGCACGCTGGGGAAGAAGCTGGGCTGGTATGGCATTACCGTCCTCACAGGCCTCTTCGTGCATGGCCTCGTCCTCCTCCCGTTGTTCTACCTGATCCTAACCAGGAAGAACCCCTTCAGATACATCCGAGGGCTGCTGCAGGCCATGGTCATCGCTCTGGCCACCTCCTCCAGGTCAGTCCACTTCTAAGCACCGATGTCTTGTTTAGGTTTGTAACATTAATTTGGATTTGGTGTTCCTCAGCTCTGCCACGCTACCCATCACTATGAAATGCTTGTTGGAGAACTGCCACGTGGACCGGCAGATTGCCCGCTTTGTCCTCCCTGTCGGTGCCACCATCAACATGGACGGCACGGCGCTCTACGAGGCCGTAGCAGCCATATTTATTGCTCAAGTGAACGACTACGAGCTGGACTTCGGCCAGTTGGTCACCATCAGGTAAACCAGCGTGAACGGCAGCGTTCCTTGGGAATCTTTGTATGTGCGTCGCTGTTTTATACACGAGACGGGAGTCGACTTCTAAACTTGATCCACGAAGACAAAACCCAAAGTTTAACATTTTAGGCAGAGTACCTGTTTATTGTCTGAACGCTGAGTCAGCATTCATTCAGTTATTATGATCCTGATTTTATTTTTCTGTACATTTTTACAGTCCACTTCTACAAACTTGGTCCTTGTAGCTGTTCATACATCAGAACGTTTGGCTCATTCAGTAAACGAGGCTGTGACTTTTGTCATTTTTATTTTCAACATCCATAGAAACACAATGATCTCTGTAATTCCTTCACCTTCAGCTGCTTCATCTATTGGATCTGTTTTTATCTGTTTATGCCACATTTAGCTTTTAGCTCTCCTTTACTCATCTTAGCGTTTTGCAGCTTTTAGCTAGCCTCATGATACTTTCAGCATTAAAAGCTGAGGTTACGGTCACTTCTGTTGTTTTTATGACTTGACTGCTTCGTCTTCCAGCATCACTGCAACGGCCGCCAGCATCGGTGCAGCAGGGATCCCTCAGGCGGGCCTGGTAACCATGGTGATCGTCCTCACCTCTGTGGGCCTGCCCCCTGATGACATCACGCTCATCGTGGCCATCGATTGGATCCTGTAAGTCAGAGAGACGGTTATTGGAAAGACTTTGGGTTCGGAGTCTGACGTCGTACCCTCTGTCTCTGCAGGGACCGGTTCCGTACCATGATCAACGTCCTCGGGGACGCCTTGGCGGCAGGAATCATCGCACACCTGTGTCGCAAAGATTTCCCCCTGGGTGGGACTGGAAAGGTAAAACACTGGGGTCAGATCACCTGACTCAAACCGTGCTTCTGTAAACGACACAAAAATGTCTGAAAGTTACTGAAGCAGCTGAAACTGGATTGTTGCTAGCACAACAGCTAAAAGTAGCTAAACTAGCTAATAATAGCATGAATGGCTGAACAGTCACACCATCAGAACACGTAGAGTTTAGATTCAGTGTCTTCGAATAAATGGCAAAAGTGCAGGTCGTTTTTAAACATCTGAAAAGTTCCAGCTTTAACTTCGGAGGGGAAAAACTGAGACAGAATCTGGAACGAGTTCTGACAGGAAGCCCCGTGTTCTGTCCATTCTGCATACATTGTCAGATCGTCATATGCTCTTTGTAACTAAATCAGCCATATGACACCATGACGTAACAATTACATGTCAGTCCACTTGGTCATTAACAGCTAATGATGTAGCAGGTAACCTGTCAGATCATCATGTACTTTGATTGACATCTTCATGATGAACTGACGGCTCCTCCTCTACGCGTGCCTCTTGCAGAATGTGCATGTGCACGCACTGCAAATTGTGTAAATACACAATAATTCAGCAAAACAATTTACTGACGTGCCTTTTTTTGTATCTTGTAGTGTATGCTAAACAGATGGCTCCTCTAAACAATGTGGGTCTCTTGCAGAATGTGCATGTGTACGCACATGCGTATATGTATGCAACGCTGACATGTATGCAGAACAGACAGAACGCCGGTTCGTTTTTTCATTCATGGACTCAGGTCGGATGAGATTACCAGAGTTTGCTCACATCCAACCAACAACAGCTTAAGGCTCAGACCATCACTCTGGATCCTGCTGAGCGCTCGGCAGACACGTACGGAACCAGTTCTGTCAACTGAACTGGTTCTGATCCAGGAGACCCGGCTTCCTCTGCTCTGGCTTTGGTCACAGCTCCGTGTCCTGTCGATCCGTATTTTGGTACAAACTCCAACTAACACAGTTCAGTAAAAAATAACAGAAGTCGGCTACACACACCTGGACCAGAACAGAAGGTCTTTCAGAAATGAGGACGACATTTGACACAGCTGACAAGAGTTTCTATAAATATAAATGTTATAACTTCATGAGGTTCCGTTTGGAAATGTTTAAACTGACAGCACAGGTCAGATAAAAGATATAAACTCTTCTGCAGCTACAGGTGAACCCACTGGATGCAGGTTATGATTTAAATGGTTTACTGCTACTAAAACATACGACTGACAATAACAATAATAACAATAATAACAACAATAATAATAATAATAATAATAATAATAATAATACATAAACTAAGAGTCAGTCTGCCGTTGGTCCATCAGACCCTGAGGGGTGGGGTCCATCAGTGAGTTTTAATCCATATTTCTGAGTATTTTTTATTATTTTGTGGTCAATGGTAAATGGACTGTTTTAATGTTGCTCCTTTTATCTAATCAAGACACTCTAAGCTCTTTACAACAATCTGTGCCTCATTGACCTCCACACACATCTGCACTCTGCTGCATCTCTACAAAGATCATCTGATTCTGTAGAGACCAGTCAGAGATTTATCACATTCAGACTCTGATGGGACACATCAGAGGCAGTGAGGCGTTCAGTGTTTTGCCCAAGAGACACTTCAACATGTGACTGCACTCTGGTGGACTTGCACCCCCAACTCTCCCATTGGAAGACGACGCCTCTAACCACTCAGCCACAGCTGTCCCATTGATTATTTGTTATTAAATAATTTTCTTGATAGAAAATAGTTTAGCTCTGAAAAACGTGAAAACAATGTTGCAGTTTTATTTAACAAACAGGAGCTCCACCTTTAAACTGGAGCGGTTGTTGTTACCCCTAAAGGGGCGGAGCTCTGTTTTCCCACAAAAGAGGTGGAGCCTTTTCCCAAAAGGGGTGGAGCTTTGTACATAGGCTGAGCACCTGCGAATGTTGCACTCGTCCAAATTAACTGGGAGAAGATCTGTTTGAATCTGCTTTATTTCTGAGGTTCAGTGAACGCATCATGGTTGGACTTGAAACATGGGGGTACTGCAGAACCCTGCAGACCCTGAACGGGCCTCTGAAGGAGATGTTTTCAGACCGAAGTGAGAAATGGACACAAACGTAACCTGGTTCTGTTTCTTCTGCAGACGGTTCCGTCGTACGGGACTCAGGCTCCTCACAGCAACTCCCACAGTGTCCACATCCCCATGACCGAGATCCACGTCCACCGAGGGAGCGTTTTCGACACCGGGGGAGACCCAACGGGCCAGAGGCAAGCCCATACAGTCTACTACAACATCTGCCAGGTGTGAGGACCTAAGCCTGCCAGAACCTGCTCAGAACTTGTCTGAGCTTTTTGGGCCCAGTCCGAACACGTCTGAGCCCAGCTGGACTGGATCTGAATGCATCTGAGACCATCAGGACCCAACTGGAACACGTCTGAGCCCATCAGGACCTGGTTCAACCATATCTGAGCCTAGAAGAACCGGGTCCAAACATATTTGAGTCCTACAGGACTAGATCCAAACACATCGGTGCCCTTCAGGATCCAGTCCTAGCCCACCTGAACCTAGAAGGACCCGGTCAGAACAGTTCTGAGCCTGAAACCACTGGTTTATCTGAGGATTGTCTGTGACCCGTAAAATCCTCAGACACGAGGGTTCTGGTCCATGCTGCATTCAGTACCTTCAGACTGGGTGGGAAATCATAACAAACTGTGAACAGAACCCAGATCAGGTCTGTCAGAACCAGAAGTGGTTCAGGTTTCTGATCTGGATCCAGAACCTGGAGCGGTCTCACCAGAGTCACAGCTGTGTTCAGAGACCCGGACCGCAGAACCTGAACTGACTCACCTGTGGTTCTGGGCTTTCAGCTGTGAACAGTGATGTGATTGGCTGTTGCTTGAGGCTCCTCCCCCTCGGTTCAGGGGTCACAGTCTACAAATCAAGTGCTCTTCATCTCTGACCTCCTCCTCTTCCTCAGCATGCGGGCATGCTCTCCGACTGGCTTCATGTGAAGCTGTAGCATTGTTTACTCTTGTTTATTGTTGTTGTCGATCATGTTTTTTCCTGTTTGTATTCATTTACCAGTCTGTTAGCAAAATATTTCACGACTCAGTGGATGGATTTTAATGAAACTCCTGAACGTAAACTTTGGAAAACTGTCAACCTTTAGGCAGGAACCTGTCTCAAGATGGCCGCCACAGCAGTTTGGTAAAACCTTGTAGATGATGTGTGTTCTCACAGCCTCAGAGTGTTTGGGACGACTCTCAGCTACTACCACACCAGCTGACAGAGATGTTTTTTTAATGGATGCTAGCTAACAGGTCGGCTCCAAATGTTATTCAGCTGCAGAGTCTGAGTTTCATAAAAATTCAACCACAGGTTTGTAAGATATTTTGCTAACAGACAAAGAACACAGCTGGAACATTATCGCCCACCTTCCAACTCTTGGCTGTGAGCCGAAAACCATGAGGATGTTCAGACTGTTCAGCAGCCGAAACCTCCATGTTGGTTTACCTTCAATCTGTGCCCTTTGAGAGACATTCACCTGATGTTCAGAGGCTCCTCCTCCATCAGCTATGACCTTTGACCTCATGTCATCAGGTATGACCTTTGACCTCTTGTCATCAGGTATATTTGACCCAGCGTCGTCAGAAATGATCTTTGACCTGCCATCATCACGTATGACCTTTGACTTGGAGTCATCAGGTGTGACCTTTGACCTGGAGTAATCAGATGCGACCTTTGACCTGGAGTCATCAGGTACGACCTTTGACCTGGAATCATCGTTACGACCTTTGACCTGGAGTCATCAGGTACAACCTTTGACCTGGCGTCATCAGGTACGACCTTTAACCTGGAGTCATCAGGTACAACCTTTGACCTGGAGTCATCAGGTATGTCCTTTGACCTGGTGTCATCAGGTACGACCTTTGACCTGGAGTCATCGTTACAACCTTTGACCTGGAGTCATCAGGTACGACCTTTGACCTGGAGTCATCGTTACGACCTTTGACCTGGAGTCATCAGGTACGACCTTTGACCTGTAGTCATCAGGTACAACCTGTGGCCTGGCGTCATCAGGTACGACCTTTGACCTGGCGTCATCAGGTATGACCTGGTCCACGTGGCGTCAGTGGAGGTGAAGGTGAAACCGTAGAGCTGCCTTAATCCTTTGGTTCCCCGCAGCGTTCCTCTGCCGACGCACACGTCAGAGTTTCAGCTGTTCACTTCATGTCTGTTTTTTATATTCTGTCTCATTTATTCTGGAAAATAAAAACACATTTTCTTTTTTGAGGATAAGTTTTATCTTTGTTGTTCACTTGACCCAAAAGTTCAACATTTCCGTCCTCCCCCTCCTGAAAGTCCACATCAGAGGACAGTTCCTGCTCTGAGCTCCTGGGAGCAGAGGCTTGTTTCTTCTAGCACCCTGTTGGACTCCTCTGGCTCCAGCGTTCATCGTGTGTTGAGCAGCAACACCAACGAGCTTAAAAAAATCGTTTGTCCACGAGGTGGGAGCTGACGGCCTCCTGAGTCTGGACGTAAGCCTCGCAACGTGAGTCCACGCACCTTCGGTCCTTTTTATTCGTTGTCAAAGTCGGCGAACGCAGGAAACCAAAGTCTCTCCTTTTTCTCTGATTTACAACGAGCTTCGATTTCTTTCTGTCTCTGCTGGACCTTCTTTATCCAGGAGATCTGTGCACCTGCCAGGGACATCATGCACACCTGCCATGGGGGACACCAACAGGTTAGCCACTTGGCTCAGCCGGACCGGCTCGTAGGATTTGGTCCGGTGTTACCTCAAGAAGCAGCAGGCCGGCGGTGAGGCCGGCCACCAGCCGCAGGTTGTCCCTGGCCCAGCCGAGGATCTTCTCTACACAGCCAGTGGTGAAGACGTTCTTTCCGGCTGAAGCTTCCTCCATCTGCTGTGTCCCGTAGCCACACATGGTGTTGAGCACTGTCTGTGGACACAAGGGACACCTGAGACCAGAGCCGGTTCTAATCATTGATAAGAAGACGGAGCCAAAGGGACGGGTTCACCTTGTTGAGCCTAAAACAGATGCTGTGCGATAAGGGAGTAAATTATAGGAGGACAGTCAGAGACACTGAAGACTGATGGACACCTGTGAGACTGAGGACATATTTAGACTGATGGACACCTGTGAGACTGAGGACATATTTAGACTGATGGACACCTGTGAGACTGAGGACACATTTAGACTGATGGACACCTGTGAGACTGAGGACACATTTAGACTGATGGACACCTGTGAGACTGAGGACACATTTTCCAACTCATCGGTTCAGTTTTCATGTTAATGTTAAAAATAATTGAAAACTAGTGACGTAAAAGATTTTCTTTAAGTTACGAGTCTTGCTAGACACCCAGTCTTTCAGAGACAGCTGTTTGGTTCACAGGAATCTTTTAAGAATTTCCCTTTTGTTCCAAACGTCCTTCATTGTTCTGGAACTAGAAGCTAAAGGTTCCAGGGCGGCTGAGGATTTATTTGACCCACAGAGAAATCTGGGACCGATCGACTGACCTGGTTCTTCAAGCGAATGCAGCATGAGAAGGGAACCCCACAGGCCTCCAGACTGGGGTTGGTGTCCGAACACTCAAAGTACACGTTGTGGGACCAGTCCTTGTAGCCCTCGACCCCACAGCACTGGAACTGGGCACAGAACAAACAGCAGAACTCAGCTGCTCTGCATCACAGCGTTGTTTCTACAGATTCAGGTTCACCTTCTTCTGGATGAAGTCGATGGCGTTCTCCAGGTCCTGGTCCTCCCTGTAGCGGACAATGGCCTTCATCATCAGCTTCTCCGTCCTGTCCATCACCTGAACAACAGCAGGTTCACATGTGGGTTTAGTTTTTCTTTGGTACTTGGTGTGCTGCGATTCTGCATCTGAAACGTTACCATGTCTGTGAAAACGTATCCGACGACTCCGGCTGCAAGCTGCAAGAGGAAGACGGACACCAGGATCGCCAAAAACTGCAGACAGGTTCCATGAGAAGGTGAGAACATGACAGCGAAGCTGTGTTTGTGTAAAAACAAAACTTTCCAAGGTTTTGTCTCATTAAACAGTGACGTCATTTCTGTTGTGTCTTAGACCTGCGTCGTAAACAAGGTCTTGTCTCGATGTGAATCGTATCTCGCAGACATTCTTTCAAGTTATAAAGAAGAGACATCCATGAACTGTCCCCTTGTTTCTGGACCCTCTTCTTTGTGTGATCCCATTTGACTGGGTCCAGTCTTCTGCACCCAAGACTTCTCTTCTACGCTGATGATACCCTACTGTTGCTTTATTAGCTCAACCTGTTGTTCACACAAATGGCTGATCAGCCATTCACATGGCAGCAACTCAAAGCATTTGGACAACTAGACGTGTTGGACATGACTTGCTGGAGTTCAAGCTGGACATCATCAGACAGGGGAGAATGGAGACTGATGTGACTGAATGAGGTGTGGCTGTTGATGTGAGAACTTCCAGAGACTCATCAGACCAGAGCAAAGTTAGACGATGCCGTTAATGTCAGAACCACTTCTGTCTGTGGCTCCACGATGACCGGACCCTTCTGAACTTTCAGGGGACACCTCTACCATCATGTATAGAACATGTTCCTCAGGTCCATCCAGAAGATTTCTTCAGACTCAGAACTGCAGAAACTTTTTGGATTGGCATGTGAGAAAGAAAACAGGCCGGACCGGAGTCGTACCGTCTTCAGCAGGCAGGTGGCGTTCCGCAGCGCTCCAAAACATCCCAGGAACGTGATGAGGAACATCAACGAGCCAACAACAATCAGCAGCAAAGCTGGATCAACAGTGAGCGTGTCCACCACATCTAAACACACAAACACACACATGAAGAGCCTGTGGTGACCCAGACCAAGACCTGGTCCTGAGACAGTTCAAAACCAACACTGAGCTTTCCCTCAAATGTCCTCAGAGGCAGGTGAAGCTCACGTCTGTAAAGTAAAGTCAAAAACATCAAATGAACGGCAGAACTGCAGAAACGGCTGGTTCCACCGTCGAGCAGCTAAAGTTGCAACACGTCTTGAGGAATGTGCTCATCAGCAGAACTTTGTTGGGTTTTATCACTTCAGGGTGTTTTTTCTGGAGACGTCTCGCCTCAACCTGATTTATTTAGCTCGCACCTTTCTCTTTGGCAATCTTGGCGTAGATCCCCACGGCGATCAGGACGGCGCTCACAACCTGCAGGGCCACAAAGACAGAGTCATGAGGAACATTCGCAGACGGTCGTGTCCTGCTCATCTCCAGCTCCGCAGGTATCAAGCTGGCGGGCGATAATGTTTTTGGCAGTGACTGTTTGTCAGTAAAATATCTCATGAACCACTGGACGGATTTGAACGAAACTTCCAGGAAATAATAGATGAACATCTTTAACTGAATAAGTTTGGAGTGAGTCCAGTTCAAGACGTCTGCCACAGCTGATCAACCACATCAAACCATCAGTTTTCCAGATTTTGAACCCAGCCGGTCTGCTGAAGTCAGGACGGAGGACATGTGAGGACATCAGTGCCGTTCAACAGGAATAAATTTAGTTTTAATTCAAATAAATAAAAATTAACAGCAGTCAAAAACATTTTTTAAATTCTGAATGATTCAAAGAGCTTCAGAAAGTCTCCAGAACCTTGAGCACAACCCAGGATCTGGATCTTTGGAAACAGAAATAAATTGGCTTAAGACTTTTACACAGGGCTGTAATAAAACTCCTCAGACTTTCTACATTTTTACAGAACGTTTTGCCTCAAGTAAAATCTTGAACCTCTGCAGTCTTTGGACCAAACAGACAACATTTTACATTTATGACATTTTTATTAAAACCATTTTAGATGTTTTTAATCAGAAGAAAATAAACTTCTGGAAATCATCTCACGTTCATTACGTTTGCTCTTCCTGTGAGGTTGGGACCCTCTGGCTGGGTACCGGCAGACCTTGACCTTTGACCCGACATTGTTCTGACTCACCCAGAAGAAGTAGCAGAAGATGAACAAGGTGTACTTGATGCCTCGGTACCCTCTCATGTCCTCTCAGCTCCGCTTCTGTTGCTTCTGTTGGACTCGCAGTCGGCTTGTTTTCTGAGAACATGGCAGCAGGAGGCGTGTGTCGGCCTGCAGGACGCATTCCTGCCTCCTCCTCCTCCTATGTCTCATAGACTCCCCCCTCCTCTTCCTCAACTGTCACAAAAAATTAAATATGTATACAGTACTTTTTATAAGTATATGTTAAGTACATCAAAGTACTTAAAAAGATAAAATATGCTTTTTGAATGTACAAACCTGCACTACGTTTAATGCACAAATACTGAAGTGTACTCGTGTCACACTTGTTGTCATCAAGCTTTGATATTATATTAAATGTATTAAAATCAAACATTTTATTATAAGAAAGAAAAACTGTTCTGGATGAAGGTGAATTCATGTTTTCTTACTCTGCTCCGACAACCTGGAACATCTTTCAACAAGAACTGAAGCTGCCCACCTTGATTTCTTTAAGGTATTTTCAACATTTCATAAGTTCGTTAGAAAAATTAAAGCAAACATGTTCTTGTTTTTAGTGTTTTACCATGTTTTACATGACACCTTGATTTTTTTATAACGCTACTTTTATTTTAATTGTATTTTATTGTTGCTCAATGTTGTCAGTCTAAAACAGGCCTCTCATGTGAAGGAGACCACGTGACTCAATGAGACCGCCTGGAGAAGAGGGCGGTGCAGAAACTATGAGAGCTGCGCGCGCACACAAACCACAGAAGAAGAAGAATTTCCGGCGGAAGTGGTAGTCATGCTGGTATGATGAGCCACAGTGATAAACTTTTTTCGTTTGTAGTTAAGAGCAAAAACATATTTATGTTTGTAGATCAAAATAAGCGTAAACATTAATGGAACTGTGTTCCAGCCGAAACTTTATTGCGTCACATCCGGTGGAGGTTACGGCGAATCAGGTGTTAGCAAGGTTAGCATAGTTAGCTATGTGTGTGTGTGTGAGTGAGAGGTGAATGTTTGAGTGTGAGCAGCAACAATGTCTTCAGTTCAGTCTCTGAGAGAGTTTATCAGCGAGCGACTAACTGCTGCTGCTGAAGAAATATTCACAGAGTTTGAAAAAACCATCGTCCAGTACGAGGAAGAGATCGATCGTCAGCGCAGACTGCTGGACATCACCTGGAAACCTCAGACACACCTGCACACAACAGGTAAGAGCGATTGTTTCATTCAGATCTGTACACTTCATACAGTTAATCAGACACGATCGTTGTTCTCTTAAGCTAATTTGAAAAATCCACTGATCCTGATAGAAGCCAGCTCGTCCCATGGAGTCTATTAACAAAATTAAAAAATAAAAACATGTCAAAGTCACTTAAACTGTTTTCCAGTTCCTGTTTTGCCTCTTTATGTTTCTTAGTACAAGCTAAATGAAGCAAAGCAGTTGACTGCAGTAGAATATGTTCTACTTGATTCACGTTGTGATTATGAGGAGGAGGCTTACCTACCGTAATTTCTGGACTATAAGCTGCTACTTTTTTCACACGCTTTGAACACTGCGGCTTATACAAGGTTGTGGCAAATTTTTGGATTATTATTATTATTTTTTAAAGCTTGGAAGACCGTCAAAGCGAAACTATTTAAATCCAGCTGATTTGACCATTACATCAATTAAGGAAAGGTTAAGCTCAGAAACACTTTTACTAAGTTCAGCTTCCCACACCGAAGACAGATCGCTCAAATCTTCACTTAGATTGCTAAATTTGTTGGATTCTATATTCTCTGCCATTGTTATGTTGAGCAGACGTTAAAAAAAAAAATACTGGAAATAATGTATAATGCATTGAATAAATGTCTTCCTTCTTGAATTCAGAAATTATTTAAGTTAAGAGAGAGTACCGGTAAATATAATTTACGAGGTTTGTTAATATTTGAACAAGCTGAAGAGAAAAGTAAAGTAAAATCTAGATGTATTTCAGTTTTCGGCGTGAAACTGTGGAATGAACTGAATCTCAAATGATGCACTTTTTTGGTGAGCTTTAAAAGAGCTTTAAAATGTAAAATTATAAAAGCTTATGGAGATGTTTTGTAGATGTATATATGTACTGTGTAACCATGTATGTATGTAATGTATGTGTATGTATCATATATGCATATTTAAACATACAGTAAATGTTTGTATGTGTACTTATGTATATACATATGGACAGTAGATATCTGTCACTATGTAGACTGCTGAGTCTATGGATAGGGTAGGCAAGTACAAGCCTTGGATTCAGCTTATTCCTTTTTTGGTAAATGATTGATTGAATGTGGGCTTTATTTTTTTACAGACTTTTTTGTTTCAGTCAGATCACATGATCTGATGATTTGTGTTCTTTTATTTTTAGATGTTTACAGACAGCTTTATCTCTGCAATGACCAAGAGTCCTGTACCCAGCAGAGGAGCCCCTCTTTGAACCAGAAAGAGCCACACTCTCCACATGAGGAACCAGAACCACCACAGGAGGAGCCAGAACCTCCAAATGAGGAACCAGAACCTCCACAAGTTAAAGAGGAACAGGAAGAACTTCGAACCGGTCAGGATGAAGAGCAGTTGGTTCTGATGCAAGAGGCTGGTCCAGTCGTAGTGACTGTTGACTTTGAAGAAAGAGACCTCAGCAAACCAGAACCAAACTGGGACCCCCAAGATCAGCAGGACCCAGGGTCCAGCAGGGATCACATCAGTGAGAGTCGGTACTGTCCCAAAACGGGAAGAAATTTTGTTAAATGTGACTTCTGTGGGAAATCCTTTAGGTTTCGATCCAAACTGAAGCGGCACTGGCGGGTCCACACGGGTGAGAAACCGTATTCCTGTAAGACCTGTGGCAGAAAGTTTGGTCGCTCGTCTGCCTTGAATGTTCATGTTAGAACTCACACAGGGGAAAAACCATTCTCTTGTGAAGTATGTGGGAAGAGTTTCTCTCAGTCTGGAAAGCTGACGGAGCACATGAGGACCCACACGGTGGAGCTGCCGTTTTTCTGTGGCACATGTGGTAAAAACTTCCCTCAGAGCAACGACCTGACCAAACACATGAGCACCCACACAGGTGAGAAGCTGTATTCCTGTAGCACCTGTGGGAAGAGTTTCAGACACAGCAGCACTCTGGGTGCTCACATCAGAGCTCACACCGGTGACGTGTCCTTTTCCTGTGACATCTGCGGGAAGACTTTCAGACAGAAGGGGAATTTAAATGTTCACATCCGGACCCACACCGGAGAGAAGCCTTTCTCATGTGAACGGTGCGGGAAAAGTTTCACCCAAAGGAGCGTGCTCACTGTCCACATGAGGACTCACACAGGGGAGAAGCCGTTTTCCTGTGAGGTGTGCGGGAAACCATTCCGGCATAAACGCACTTTGACTCTCCATATGAGCACACACACAGGAAGTCCGTGAATATTTTTATTTTTTTTTATTTTTGCTTCTTGAAGAACTCAAGTCCCAAACATATAGAGATAAATTAAAATCTAAAGTAGTCAGAGTCAGTATTCACAAAAGCAAAACTTCCACAAATGAACAAAAAAAATTAATTGTGTGGACTGTATGGCTGAAATACAGGTACATGGCTTATTATGGTTAGTCTCTATCTATCTCTCTATCTCTCTCATCTATCTCTCTCTCTCTCTCTCT
>JARVLU010000803.1:1917427-1936471 GCA_031762415.1 Simpsonichthys santanae
ACCTTTATTTAGGCAGGTTGATCTCATTGAGCCTCGAGGACTCATTTACAAGAGAGACCTGGCTACAAACTAAGGATACAAACCAGCCAGGCCCCTTCAGGATGTCTCATTTCCAGTTTTTGACAAACTGTAGTGACTGTTGGTGTTGTCTCGTCAGGGCGGACGGCGAGGTGAAGCACTGCGTCATCTACAGCACGCCGCGAGGCTTCGGTTTCGCCGAGCCCTTCAACCTGTACGGCAGCCTCAAGGACCTGGTGCTCCACTACCAGCACACCTCGCTGGTGCAGCACAACGACTCGCTCGACGTGCGCCTAGCATACCCCGTCCACGCACAGGAGCCCTCCGGATGCAGATGAGCTCCGCCCACACAGAAGGCGGGGGCGGAGTTTAACCACAACAACAACCACCACCAGAAACTAAACTCATGCTGCAACACACACATCAGCCAACTGGGAGCTACAAATATATTTTTACAGAAACTATTTCAGAGGGCATTCTTTATAAAGACTGCTTGATTTGCACAAGGAAGTTTTAAATGTTTGTGAATGTGAAATAAACAAAACAAGTGAAGGAAATGGAGGAGACGACCACATTTCAGGTTGACCCTCGCTGCTACCTAAACTCCAGCTTAGACTTTTCACACACAAACATTCCTCATTTCAAACGTTCTTTTTTCTGTTTGATAAATGTAGCGTAACGAGAAACTTCACGTTTCTAATCTTAGACTGCTGCTGAGGGGATCTACAGGGAGGGGGCCACCGTTAGCTGTTTTCAGGATAAAAGGCTCAACTTTTACAAACCACAAGTTATTTTTATTGTTTTTCTCTAAAGACGTCCAGAACCAGAGACCAAAGTTCTGCTGGTACGTCTACCGTTTGTTTTCATTTGTTTAAAATGGGCGGTTCCGGTTAGAGCCGGAAGCTGTCGATGCTAATTTAAATTTAAACTGAACCAGTTGTCCGAGTGCTACGCACTGCGTTACGTTTTCTCATTCAATCGTGCCATCTAGTGGTGAAGCTGTAAATTACAAGAAAATGTCTCATGGGAAATCTGATCCTTCAGCTTTATAGCATGAATAAATAGTTTCCCATGTTAGGTGCCAGAAAAAGAGCAGACTTAGTCTTTCAAAACCGTTACAATAATTAACTGTGCTTTTGGCTAAGTAGTCCAGCTGGTACGTATTTTAATAAAACCTGGTTGAAGTTTCTGTTTAAAAAAAATAACACTTTTCAATTATTTATACTGTACTAATTTAGAATTAAAGTAACTTTTCAAATGTAGCAAATACTTTGCAGCGTTTTGAACTTTTTCAACCAAAATTAAAACAAGAAATAAACTTTAAAGCTCAACCTGGGATAATATGTAAACTAGTTTAGGACAAATGTTTTAGCAGAAAATCCTAAAAACTTGAAAGACGTTTTAGCTGATGTCAGAGTGAGCTACCGTGAATGGATTATTTTTTAAATTTTTCTTCTAGTTCTTCACTTTACAATTAATGTTTGAATTTTAAATTACCAGCAGTGTGTCCCGGAGGTACCCGTCTAATAATCTGCACTTGAAATAAAATTCTACTCGACTCAAAAGACGCTCGTTATCCACCGCTCAGATTACCGGTAAAGGTATCGTTACGGAGCTGAAAGGTTTCCTTTCAGTTCAGCTGAGAAGGTTAAACTTTTGAGCAGCAGTTTTATTTTAGCCAGATCACACAAAGATCTTGTTTGTTTTACTCCAGACGTTTGGTTAAAAATTAAAATCCCTACCGGTGATTTTAAAGAAGAATCACCAGCGGTGGCAACATCAACAACAAATAATAATTAAAAAGCTCTTCTCTACATTATAGGGCTTCATTTTATTCTGGTTGTAAGAGTTACAAGAAAACTTTTTAATTGGAGACTGATCAGAATAATCAACATTTTAAATATTTAGCTGGAAGTACTTTGAGATGTCTGCCCGAACTACCGGTGTTTCCGGTAAATATCTTCAGGTCGAAGAAACATAATTTACCCAAACAACCCAGTCCACAGGACTTTTAGTATTTATTCTTTGTTCTATTTATTAAAATAATTTACCCCTAACCCTTTAAATAAAATGTAAAAAAAAAAAATTATATATATATATTACCATATCGCAATTAAAGAACCGTTTTAGGATTTTTATTTGGAGCATTTTCAAAACTCGTTTTACATTTTCCTTTCAGTTTTTAGTCATTGTGGCGCACACAGTTTAATAGAAACAAATTCAGGATGAATAATTTATTTAATTAAATAAAATAACCGGTAAAAATGTCTGCATTGTTTTAGTTTCCAGAACACAGGTTGTGTGTGTGAAATCGATCGTCGCTTCATAAATGCTTTGTATTTTAAGCTCATGAGGATTCAGTACAAAGAGAAGCTTAAAAAAAGTTATAAAGTTCGTAAAAGTTATCTGCATTACCGTACGGTTCTTCAGAATACCGTAGACGGCGTGAATTTCTGTGTAAAAGTTTCACGGTAAACAGTTGATGCGGTTTGTCTCCTTTTTGATATTTAGACTTTTTAAATTTTATTATTTAAAATTGATAACACATTAAATATTAAAATTTCAGGATAAAGTATTTACGCATCAACAGTGCGAAAGATTCAGCATTTTCTACGTTTAAATTTTTCTGAGTTGGCGACCTCTGTTGGTTTCGAGGCGTACGGCCATTTGAGTGACCAGTTTTATTTTTATTTATTTTTAAACTGCAACACGGTTTGTTGACGTGTTCACGAATGTACAGAAACGGTTTTTTACCGGACGCTCTCAGAAAGTCAGATTTTTGTAATTTTTTCGGTAATTAACCCTCAGGTGTTTTCAGGTGACCGTATAACTACCATACAAAAGTAAGCCAGCAATTCGGTTTAAAATAAATAAATCAGGGTTTGTTTTCCTGTAATAATAAGCTAAAGTCCTTTTATTTTTATCAATTTCCATAAAAGATGTCAGTCTGTTCTTCTCCGTCAACATTTTCTGACAGGCTTTTTATTTCCAGGACCTTTTACTACTTGAAGCATCGCTCACTGTTGAATGTCTTGTACGGAAAGATGCGTTTCTTAAATGAACCCAGCGTTCCTTTTAGTTTTAGCCGTTTTACGACAGTGTTGGTTACAGCTAAAGCTACTGTAGGAGGAAAGGTTTCTGAAACTTTTCTCAGATATCAGATTGTTTTGCTTCATCTGAAGCTGCACATTTATTTATCTGTGATGTCTGCAACCACAAACGTGGAGATGTCTTATCTATAAAACAAATCTATATTTACAGTATATGAAGCTAAAGGGAGAAACTGTTTGAAGGGTTTTAAGTTTTTTTTTGTTTTTTTTTTTTAATACCCCGAAACATTTGGACCAAAGATTTGCATTTATTTTAGTCTGTTGTTTCTGGAAAAGTTTTTATTTTTTACTGACATTTTTAAATAATCTCCACACGCAAAACAAAAACTGAATGAATGTCCCATGCACGTTACATTTTGTGTGGTTCATCAGGAAGGATCTGTCTTTAAAATCTTTTAGTGGGATAAGTCAAACTTTGACACTTTATAACCGTTTAAATGTTTCAATCTCTCTGTTACAACTCGTTTGTATTTGATTTGATATTTTTTGTTCATATGCAGTTTCACACATTTGCACAGAATGACCACAGCTGAAGTTCAGGTTGGTTTTATACATTTGTAGAAATCGTTCTGAAGAAATATCACTTTTTTTCCCTTTTGTTATACAAGAAATCCTTTAGTCATTTTGTTTTGTATTTTTACTTATTTTAAAGATTTGAATGAAGTTAATTTATTTCCAAACTTAAATAGATAACCGGAAAGGAAGTCTAGCAGGGACAACATAATTTAACATGTTTTTAAAAATTGTTTCATAAAAATCTCAACAACAAAGCAGTTTTGTTGGAAGTTAACAGATTAGTTGCATAAAAACTTGCACTTAAAAGCAGGTTTTGATTTAAATAGTTTTTGGGTTCCATTTTTATACACTTGAATTTGGTTTGGTTTGTATATACATATATATATATATTTTCCCCCCGAAATAAAACTGTGTGTCATAATGAGGAAACGTTAACCTCAAATAAAATTATGTATGGAAAGCTAATTGTTTAAGATCAAGTCATGCTAAATTTAATAGTCCCAAATTACTGACCAAGTATGGAAGATCTTTACCTATATATTCAGCTGTATGGAAGTCCAACCAAGTTCAACCAGTTGGAAAAAAAAAAACATTTTAAGTAGGTCAACTGATTTAGATGTTTTCTATGACTCATGTTGATTTTTTAAAATCAGGAGAGTAAAACTGATACACATTTATTTATTTTAGTAAAACCTCAACATGCTAAATTTTATTATTTTTCAAAAGAACTCAAACAAACATGGCGTGTAGCTGAATAAATTGGTCTGTCTGTGAATTTTCTTACAACATTCTTGTTTCCGTCAGCCCGGGTTTGTTTTGGACTGGTTCCTGTTCCTGCAGGTGCGTTAAGCTCCGCCTATAGCACAGGTGTACTACTAAAGAGACAAAGCAAAGCGAGGGTCAGTGGTGCAAACCAAAATACCTGTTTTTATCAAGTTTACAGACGACCGTTCCTCCAGGAAACCGTTTCAGTTTCACCTCTTGGAAAACGAAGCGACAGGAGGCGCGGGATAGAAACCCTCCGTCGCCTTGTTCTCCCCGGGCGTTGGCGCTCACCGCCACCCGGGCGTTGGCGCTCACCGCCACCCGGGCGTTGGCGCTTGCCACCACCCCACGACTGTTAAACCAGCGACTGTTCAGCTCCTCGCTCTCGAGCAGCTCTGCAAAGTTTTATTTGCAGCGAGGTTTGAACATGTTTATGATTCTCAGAGGAGTCGTGTCGTGTTTTTACCACTGCTCACACAAAAACCACAACCCAGCACAGCTCTGAGTACAGCTTCTTACAAATATAAATATATATATATATATATATATATATACAGTATATATATATTAAAGTAACTTGAAAAAAGATTTTTAAGAACCGTACAACACCCTGTCCCGTTCTTCCCCCTTTTTACTCCTTTTTGGCAAATTACAGATCCAGCATGCATATTTGGTACTTGACTGTTGTTTTTTTTGTGTAAAAAAGAAAAAGTTTAAAAAGAAGTCTTTGGAGAACAACTGTTTTTTGTCTGTTTTATGGTGTTAAATGAATTTAATATCACGGCTCAACAGCTGAAACAAGTTCTTGTCCTTTTCTTGTCGGTACGTAATAATGAGAAAGAGCGCCAAATGAAAGTCGAGCTGTTAAATTTTCATGATTTCATGTTTTACCATCATCAGTGGACTGTGCACTCACCTGGATCACCTGAATGCAGCGTTTGTCCCGTCCTTGTAGCGTTTTATCACAATCTGGGCTGAGCACCTCAACAACTAAAACACCACAAACCCATTTTACATCCAGCTCGGTGACTGTTGAAGGTCTCTTTCTCAGCATTACCTGCTGCCATACCTGCTCTGGATGTTTTCTACCTGACTCGGTTCTGGTCCAACGCGGTAAACTTGATGTTCTCATGTGGGTTCTGAAGCTTGTGTCAGCGGAGCGCCACCGTGTTAGATTCTCCTGCAGAATAAAGAAAACGATTCTGAGTGTTGGTGTTTTTATTTCAGGCTGACCGAGTAAAGATTATCTTCAAATACTGTAATGAGGTCAAAGGTTCGTTGTCATTCTCATCACGTGTGGTACATGTGATGGAACGAAGCTACACGGGGTCCCCGTTACATCCAACAAAAGTATAAATTGTAAAAAAAAAAAAACAGTAAGATCAAATACAGTATATGAACTAAGAATACACTAAGCACTAATAGTTAATGATAAATGGACTGTACCTATACAGCTCCTATCTGTCTTAAGACACTTAAAGCTCTTTACAACAATCTGTGCCTCATTTACCCGTTCAGACAACATCTACTAG
Source organism: Simpsonichthys santanae (assembly GCA_031762415.1). Lineage (NCBI taxonomy): Eukaryota > Metazoa > Chordata > Actinopteri > Cyprinodontiformes > Rivulidae > Simpsonichthys > Simpsonichthys santanae. The sequence continues at coordinate 1,923,369 of JARVLU010000803.1, forward strand.
ATCTATAATCAGAGCTTTATCACATTCAGACACCGATGGGACACACATTGGAAGCAATGAGGGGGTCAGTGTCTTGCCCAGGGACACTTAGGCATCTGACTGCTGGTGGAATTGAACCCCCAACTCTTGCACTGGATGACTGCTCTAACCACTCAACCACAGCCGCCCCAAAGCAATACAAAAAGAATATGTCGAAGAACAGCAGCACGAACGTGAGTGTGAGCAGATGTACGAATGAACAGCAGCATGTGATCAGCAGCACGTGATCAGCAGCACAACAGTCAAGTGGCATTAGTGATTTTTTTTACAGGTTAGTGTCATTGAACCTCGAAGACACATTTACAAGAGAGACTTAAAGGTCGTGTGACATGATTTATGATGACAGCAGAAGACAATCTTTAAAAAAGCGTATAAAATGAAAAGTAAATGGAAGAAATTATATTTGTTATATAAAATAAAACAAAAGCAGCTATATAAAGCGATGTAAAATACTAAAAACTGGAACATGTCTGTGTTGTTTGCAATACGATAATGAAGGGAAATACGGTAACGACAACACAGTCGTGTTAGAAATAAGGTAAGGACGTCTATACGTTCCTGAAAGAACCCCTAAACAGTCCTAAAAACAGCTTGTTACTTTTGCTCCCCGTTTGCTGCTTTAGCCGTTAGCCTTCTGTTGCTTTACACTTTTAGTTAGGCTTTTTGCTACTTTTAGTTTCTCAATAGCCTTTTGTTACTTTAGCTTTTAGCCTTTTCTTGCTTTATACTTTTAATTGGTGGCTTATCAGATCACACTGTTTTTCGTGCTCAAACTATTGCTCAGGTCGGAGGCATTGTGTTTGACATAACAGTACTTCATCTAGCTACCTAACAATCACTAATGGTGTGCCACAAGGCTCAGTTTTGGGTCCCACTCTTTTTACAATTTATATAGATAATGTACGTCTAAAAATTATTGACGCATCGTTGCCTCTCTGCCGATGACACTTATTGTCAATCTAACACAGTTGCCAAGGTTTTCCAGCTTCTACAATCTGTATTTGACATAATTCAGTCAGACTTACTCTGTCTCAAACTGCTGCTAAATGCTGATAAAACCAAAGAGATGTTGTTTTCCAACAGAAAGTCAGTGCCAGCAACTCTTCCTCTCATCCATGCATGGTGTTCTTAGTGAGATTGTAGATTTTTACTAAGACTTGGGAATTTTGGTCGATGCACATCTCACCACATATTGAAAACCTGATAAAGAAACTGAAATTAAAACTGGGTTTCTTTTTCAGAAATAGATCTTGTAAATGCCTTATAACCACCACCTTCCTACCGGCCATTGACTATGGTGACATTATTTACATGATGATGCCAGCTGCTTGCAGATGTTGGATGCTGTCTACCATGGCGTGCTAAGATTCATAACTGGCTCTAACTACCATATCCATCACTGCACTCTGTGCTCACTGGTCAGTTGGTCATCATTATCTACATGTAGGCTCTCACACTGGTTCATGTTCATCTATAAATCCCTCCTTGGTCTGCTGCCTTCTTATATCTCCTCCCACATTGTCGTCAGTGCAGTTACAACATGCGCTCTCAGGACATCATCACCTGCAGCGTTCCCTCAATGCGGACTGAACTTGGAAAAAAGGCCTTTTCTTACTCTGCTCCTTGCAACAACAATGTTTCTGTATTTAGTCTAGATATGCTGAGAATCTACTAAACTGTTACAATATGTTAGATTTAATCTTAAATTATTTAACTTTATGACAGTAACTGTTCCTGAAAGATAAAAACACTTTAGTATTTTTCAGAACATATGCAATTTGTCCACAATAAACTAGTCGATCTTTTAAAGCTGAAATAAAAACATTAATCAAACTTACGGGATTTTTAAAAATAATTTAAAGTCTTTATTATCTCTAGCCTGACAGAAATCCACAGTTTATTTTGTTAATTGACAGAACATTTCCTGTAAGATGCCTAAAACAATTTAGACACTGTTTGTTTCTGAAAACACCAGCATCTTTCATCTTTTATTTTTATCGAAGCGAATGGAGCGATGAAGAGACAGAGGTGGAAAAACATAACATGCATTGTTTTATAAAATTAATGTGTTCAGAAATTAATGAAGTTTTCACAGGGTCCATTTTTCCCTGAAGAAACACTCAAAGGGCTCAAGAAGAACCCGTCCAGGTGACGTAACGCTTTGGATTCATTTACCTGGATGGTTGAGCTTACGTCAGGACTCTCAAAGGACCAAACGATAAAGTGAAAAAAACTTCAGAAAGTTTTCAGGACAGGCCAAATTTAGAACAAAATAAAATTTACATACGGGGTAAAACTGCCACCTCTCAGCGGGCAGATCGCTGGTTCAAATCCCGGCTGGGGGCCTTTCTGGGTGGAGTTTGCACGTTCTCTCCGTGCTGCGTGGGTTTTCTTTTTTTTTTTTTTTTTTTTAGGGTTTGGGTTTTCATCAGGTTTTACCTCCGTGACCCCCTCTAACAAAAAGCACGCTCAACTCGAGATTTCATCAAGCCAGGCTTTAACAGAACTCTTTTCTTGAACTTGTTTTGTAACGTAACTAAACGTCAAAGGAAAGAACCTGAAGAAACAGAAAAATTACATTTTCTGTTGGTTTAACAGAAATTTAATTGATCAGGTGGAACAACACCGAGCTGCTGAATCAATGTCCAAGAACTCCACTGGAAAAATACAAGAAAACCCGTGGATTAAGATTCTCCTGCAGAAACAGAGATATAAACTAAAAAGAAAAACAAACAAGGTTTTAACCCTCACTTTAAATTCACAAGAACCTCCAGCAGATTCGGAGCAGAACCAACAACTGGGCTCAGAAGCAGCCGAGGTAAACTGGAGGCGACAGCTCCTCCACTTCAGGTTCCCCAAAAGTACCGGGCTCTCCGAGACTCCGGAGAACAGAGGTGGAATAGCAAGTATACTCGAGTCGTACAAATTTACAGACAGAAAGGTGGATGGAAATAAAACGCCCGCTCTGATGAAGATGAAGTGACAGATTTATTTATGCGTTAACCTTTTCTTGAGGTTCAGGAGGAGAAGTGGCCTCTGAGGCTCGACTGATGGATTAAACATAAATGAGAAGGTAAACAACCGGAGAAACAACCGGAGCCGCCTCATCTCGTTTGTCTTCTTCAATCCTTCTTGGCCCGTGAGGCCACGTCCGGCGAAACGTGGATAAATGTTCAGCGCTTGGTCTTAAAAAGTCCATGTTTATAAAACGCTCGCTCCCCCGACAGATTCAAAGTAAACGGAAGAAGAAATTGAAACAAGTAAATCAGGGAGCGAGTGTGGCGTTAAAATGCCAGAAAAAAACAATCAGGTTTTTTACAGGTCAAACTACGTTTGGAGGAAAAATAAAATAAAGATTGTTTCTGTTTTGAGTTCAGTCCTTTCTTTTGTTTTACTTATTTATTATTTTTTAAATCTTTTTCTGTCACCATCTTCCTGGGGCTCTGCTCTATAAATGATTGTGGTACAACTTCCTGTCAGACAGGAAGTAGCAGTAAACACTGGTTAACCATGGTAGAGGCGCACGGACCACGTCTTATTTGAAAGTAATTTACATTCAGTTTAGCAGATAAAAATCAGTTTTTTTTTTTCACATTTATATAACAACCATAAAGTTTATTAAAATAGCCGTGCTGCGTTCAGGTACCTGTTGTGTTCACAGCTGCAGAACAACCAGACCAAACTAAATCAGCGGCTACAACAACAGTTTGAACATGGACCAAAACAAAAAGAGTTCCTGTGAAAAGACCTATAGTTTCATCTTCTACCTACAGATGAGGAACTAAGAAGAATGTGGCTGAAAATGTAAACTTGAAGAGACGCCGGATCCTCAAAGATTGAAAACAGTGACGAGAACATCAGGTCTGATTTCAGGTGTTTGGAGGTCACAGCTTTATAGAATTTGTTCATCTTCAGTTTTATGATTTTCTCTGTAATGAACCCAAGTTCAGTGATGGAGACTTTAAGTCTTTGTCTGGCTCTGTGTCTGATTTAAGGTCAAGAAGATTGTGTCCCACCTCTTTTAACAAAACACCACCGACCTTATCACTGTGGAGATACTGAAACACCTCAGAGCTTCTCAGATTGTTCATCACTTCACCGTCAGAAGAACCGAGTCAGTGAAGTAGCTAAATGTGCTAGTAGACGTAATCTGCAGCCACTTCTTCAGCTCGTCCTCAGCAGGCAGCAGTTTGAGCTCTGACAGGTGATGTTCCTACCTGTTTAAATCAAATCTACAATGCTTGGAGAAACTACATTAACTTGTACTGTTCACACAGAAACAAACGACAGTTCTGGTCTGCACCGGAAGTCGTGCCCATAATTCACGCAAAGCACCACGGGGGCTAGGAATAAGGTGGATGATGATGCATCATGTAAAAACAACGGACAAGAATATTCTTTAATGAGCCTCCCAACAAGCGTGGTCTAGCTCAGCGCTATTCGAACTGCTCAGGGGACCACAGTTACTGAAAGCTTAGAGCTCAGGGACCGGACATCCAGCAGTTATATAAGCTTGTTTTATGGTTTAAAATGTACTTTTATTTAAAAAATGAACCCACTGGTGGGCCAAACTGAGTTCATCGTGGACCCCAAGTTGAATAGCCCTGGTCTAGTGGTTTTCCCATCTTAAAATATTGTTATAAAAGATAAATAAAAAAGGTAATACATGAGGGTTTTTTATAGAGGTAGGTCTTTATTTCTATTTTTTTATAAATAACTTCTAGGTTCAGTATAAATCTTCTGATGATTTAAAATGGTCACTTTCAGTACCTGTTGAAAACTGCTTTCTGCTTATTTTAAAAAATGTTACGTTACCTACAAATTTTGAGTGAAATCTCCATTTGTTAGAAAGTTGCATCACAAGAAGTAAGCCAACAAACGACTAACCACTGAATTCATGTGAAAAGTATAACCAGCGTTATGTTGGGGCCAACATGACTCATGGGGTCAAAGTTTTTAAGAAAGCCTCATTTAGATGACTCTTGTTCTGAAATTATGGGAAATTGTGAAACAATGTAAAAAAAAACAGTTATTGTTGTCTTTTTGGTGCAGATATTCAAGTTCAAGTTTATTGTCATTTGCATCATATGAAGTACATGAGGTGGAACCAAACTGTGTACTCATTGTCCAAGTTACACCCAAAAATAGCAAAAATATAAAGTGCATAAAGAAACAGTATACTGTACAAGGATCTAAGATATAAACTAAGATCTATGCTAAGCTAATAATGTGAAACAATATGGCATATCAACAGAGGTCCGAACATGAGTCTGTGGTGAGCAGATGGGTATTAATGAATACAGCAGCATGAGATCAGCAGCATAGATAATCAGCAGCACAGATAAGTCACATATCACCAATATTCTTTGTATTGCATAACATTAAACAAAAACAGTTAAATACATATTGTGACCACCAGTTTAAAATCTAAACAATAATATAAGGTTATGTTCTTTAGGGTCAAAGGCACAGAGAGCCACTTCAGGCCTCATGAGGCTCCAGAGCCGCATTTTGAAGACCCCAGCCCTGCCCCTCAGTGTACCCCTGCTGTGATTGGTCGGTGCCTTAACTCTTTCTTTCTATTGGTTCTCTAAAGGAAAGGGGCGTGCACATATTCTCAGTCAAAATCTGACAGGAAAGAAATGTCAAAAACTGACTGACGAGCTGTTCGTTTTTGTACACGCCCCTTTTCTTTGGAGAGCCAATAGAAATACAGAGTAGGGACACCGACCAATCACAGCTCTGTATTTCAGATGTCTTTGACCAATGGCGTTACGGCCTGTGGCTACAGTCGCCTGCGTGCGAACACTGCAGTGCAGCAGCCAGTCTGCTCACAGAGAAACATGGACGAAACTACGTTACAAGTTAAATGGTAGGCGAACTGTTAACTAACTGTTAACTAGCGCAGGCTGTCCGCTGTTTGGAGCGTTCGTCACGCGGATGTTGGCGCTACAGTTTCCCTCTCGCGGCTACTACCCGTGTAGTGTTGACATCATTGTTTGCTAGCAGCTAGCTTGATTTGCTATGTGACGTCCACATCTGTCTGCTGTTATTAATGACATTAGCTAAGATGATCAGCTCTCCGTCAGTTAAACTTGCTTAGTTTTTATTTTACTTAAGGAACGCTAGTCGAAAACACAAATTAACACAAAGGAAGTTTTTATATAATTTGTTTTATTTAATTTTCATTTTATATGCTTTTATATGATTGTCTATTGTTGTATGTTCCTCATCTGTGTTCTTTGTTTAAATCAGGTCTCTCTTGTAAATGAGTCCTCGTGGCTCAGTGAGACTAACCTGTTCCCTCTTCAATATTTACAGCATCAATTATAATGTGTGTTATCATGCATTGTTGGGTATTCTTGTTTTTGACATTATAATATTATCAAATTGTAAAAGAAGAATGAGCTTGAAGCCATTTACCTTTTTGTTTTTTGTCTTCCAGCTGTCACAGTGACCCCCTCCACATGGGCCCATAAACATGTCCACAGATGACAGTGTTTCCGAGGACGTGTCCAGCTCGGCAGCTTTGAGCCACTGCCATGTCGGTGCTGACGGGGAGAAGGAGAGTGAAACTTCCTTGGTGTCCTCTGAGGGGACATCAGCCTCAGGCCTGGTCATCTCAGAAGAGAGACACACCAACTCCCAAACAGCAGGGGGCGTTGTGGAGAGCAGACCCATGGATATCGCACCAGCATGTAACAAGATCAGGTGCAGTAACCGACAACACACTGCTTGTGTGAAAAAAATTGAAAGAAACGAGAGATTCACTGTGTGCCCTAACAGACACTGTGTGCTCTAACAGACACTGTGTGCTCTAACAGACACTGTGTGCTCTAACAGACACTGTTCTCTAACAGACACTGTTTTCTAACAGACACTGTGTGCTCTAACAGACACTGTTCTTTAACAGACACTATTCACTGTTCAAATCCCTCAGAGTTGGGGGACATCGGCGTACAGCTTGTTTCTCATGAAATCCTGGATTTTTGATGAATCTCTCAGGAAGTCATTGTTAGATATCCATCTACAAATGATTACATTTGGATCTAATCAAATCATGGCAGGCACAGCTAATTGACATTAGCCAACACAATAATTACTCTCAGTGCTAAACAACGTTTGTGAAACGGCTAATTGAGGTCGGCGTGTTCTAACCAGGGTTCCTGAAGCAGTCACTGAAATATTGCTTTGACACTCAACTCTCACTGGTTCTGCATCACATCAGTTAAGGGCCTGTCCACTCTCAGTACCCACCCCCACTCAGCCTGGTATCTGGGACCATCTTGTTCATGGTTCCAAGTGGACTGCTCCGATGGACGATTTTGATGTAAGCAAAAAGCAGCTGTTGATTGGTTAACAGAGCTACGTCACCAGATAATCTACACATTAAAACTGCAAGCTACATCTGAACCTCCACTTCCTCATTGTTTTGACGAACTGCGCCACAATAATTGAGCACGTTACAGAGATACTGGAGATGATGGTGCCACATGGCTGCACCTGGACTTATCAGCAGTGCTGAGATAAGCTAAATAAATTGAAGTCCGATTATAGAGCAATTAAGGACCACAACGGACAGAGTAGCTCTAACACAATGACAGTTATGATACCACCCACTTTGCATTGTAATCCTGTCCAATGACAAATCACTGGCAAATCACCTGAGAAGAACTGATAAGTTTTCAAGTTTTCAATTGATTTAGCAAAATAAATTACTTTGAAATGCAAGAAGAAATAAACCTCTAAAAAAATCCAGTACATATATGAGGCAAGCATGCTGAGTTTAAATTTATTCTTGTTTATGTGGCTTATTTCTTCTTGTAGCAGTTTTATGAGTTTACCTGAACCTCGCAAGAAAGAGACTTAAATGTAACGCCTGTTAGGCCAATGTGTTGTCAGTTTAGGTGCAGCTCTTTTACAAGTTTGAGTAGAAAGGATGTTTTTCTGTCTTTCTTGGGAAGTGTCTAAAAAAAAAGCATTTTAGAGAGGATGAATATAGTTGGGCAGCACGGTGGCACAACTGGTAGAGCTGCCCCTCACGGAGCAGGTCCCTGGTTCAAATCCCAGTCTGGTGGCCTTTCTGGGTGGAGTTTGCATGTTCTCTCCGAGCATGCTTGGGTTTCCTCCGGGTGCTCCAGTGTCCTCCCACTGACCAAAAACATGCATGTTAGACTGATGGTAACTCTAAATTGTCCCGAGGCTTGAGTGAGAGAGTAAATGGTAGTTTGTCTCATTTGTCTCTATGTGTCCCTGTGATGGACTTGCGACCCGTCCAGGGTGTCCCCCGCCCCTCACACAGTGATTGCTGGACATGGGCACCGGCGACCCCTGTGACCCAAAATGGAAGAAGTGGGTAAAAGATAACGGATGGATGGATATCTTAGATCTTATTACTGCTTCTTTTTTTTTTTTTTTTACAGTTTATACTTTTGTTGGCTGTAACTGGGACCCTGTGTACACAATTTCGTTCCACCCACATGTACCCCATGTGGTGCGAATGACGAATTAAGAAACTTTGACTTTGATTTACAAAAGTTAAACTTCCAGAGGAAGAAAGTTTCATTTTCCCTGACCACCTTCAAATGTTTGACCCACTCTAGAGAAATATTTAATCATGTTCACATTCACTGTGGGAGTATTCAAACTTTTTACATCACAGCATCTTGTCACTGCTACATCCAAAAGCCAAACATCTCTGTTATAGATCAGATTGTGTTTAATTAAGCTACAAATAACTAAATAAGATGGGTCTTTGTCAGACAGAAGCTGCTGCAGCTCACACTTAAATAAAGCAACACTGGGAGGACCAGCGCTGGACACAGCGTGGAACCAGACCTTTAGACATTGTTGTCTTAGTACTTTACACTACATTGTGTTCAAATGAAACCATGTATGTGGCTCAGTTCTGTTAAAATGCTGTTTTAGATTTATAATTTTGTTTGAGAGCAAGTCACAGATACACTACTGGATGAGTGGAAACATTCACTTCTAGATTTGTTTCATACCACAGTTTTAAAATAATCATTTTGTTTGACTTGAACAAACTATTGAAATAGTAGCAGATGAGCAGAATTTCAAACATAACAGATGAAATGTGTTTTTGTTCTTCTGGCTTCTAACTGTGCGCATGCCTGCATGCCCTCCATCCATTTTCTTTACCCGCTTTCATCGTTACGAGTCTCGGGGAGCTGGTGTCTGTCTCCAGCAGCTGCTGTGGGAGAGGCAGGGGACACCCTGGACAGGTCGCAAGTCCATCGTAGAGACATGTAGGGACAAACAAGCCAAACATTCTCACTCACTGTAGCTGCATATCTGTATGTGAATGTGCACCGAGTCAGCAGGTCTGCAGCTCGTTCAGCTGTCCGCTGCAGTTTCCTTGTAAATAAGGAGAACTCTTGTGTAAGCTCATTATCAGCTGCCACTGTTTGAGCTCTCCTCTTGTGAAACATGCTCACACACACACATTTACAAATAGTTTACCCATCGCCTCTCATCTACCTCCTCAGAGTGTATTTTTGTCCTCTCCTTGCACTCTTAAGGCTTCTCTTCCTCCATTTCTTCACTGTCTCTTTCTCCTCAGCACTCCTTCCTCCTCTCATTAGATAGCTGCAGTCTGGCTCATCTAAAATATGCAAAGCCATTCATGCCACAGGAATATTTTAGTTCTTTAAATACTTCACGCCGTGCACCAAAACTACGTTTCATCTAAGCCTTCTGTAGTTTTATATTAGGCACAATTCAAAACGGCTCTCTGGTGGGATTTGAAAACACAATCAGAGGGGAAAGAAAATGACAAATAAGGGTAATAAAACAAAAAGGAGCGAGTTGTGTTTGTGTGGGAAATTTTTTTTTTTCAATGTGTTTGCTTGAACATGAAATACTTGTTATGACTTTTGTTCTTGACAAACGAGGATGAGAAAACCATGATCTTACTGTACATGCGTGTGTGTGCATACGCTCTACAACATCTCTTCTAATCGCTGTGACCCAGAGAGATGTGCTTACTCCAGTGCTCCAGTAGTGAAAGCATCTGTAACAGCCACATTATCACCAGGTCCACACGCGGCTGCAGCATCGACAGTCTCTGTCTCACAAACACACGACGCACTGTGAAGCAAGAGTTAGAGTCAGGTCTGTTTTAGAAGAATCAAGAGCAATGATCAAACCTTAATATCTGCAACTAAACACATCAAACTGAGCCAGTCAGCCTGCAGAGAAGCAGTGCTTTTTCATTCATTCAACATTTATTTATATTCAGGTTAGTCTCATTGAGTCTCAAGGACTCAATTATAAGATTTTAACAAAACTCCACACAACATTCATGTGAAACATATAAAATGAAAAGTAAATAAAAGAAGTGATATGCAATAAAATAATAAAGCAGCTACATTATAAAATGGTGTAAGATACTAAAACAGGAGCATGTCTGCATTGATTTTTGCATTGAACTCAGTTGTTTAAAATCCCTTAGGGAGGTCAAGGTCAAGAGCTTCTGTATTAAAGTTTAAAACTTTAATACTACAAACTCTAATTTAAGTTTTTATTTGATTTTTTTGTTAAATTTGGTACTAACTCTGATTGGTACTATCTTATCATATTTACAGACAGAAAAAGCACAGAAATTAATATGCCTTGAGCTGAAGAGGATTTTTTTTTTTTTCCATTTACATTGTGACCAGCTGAGACTGGTGTGATCTGTTCCAAACCAGGTTATGAGTTAGACTAGACCAGACCGGGCCTCCAGCAATATTAAACTTCTAACACTATATTGGGCTCCATTTTGTCACTTACTTAGAGGATTTTTAGTTAAGCTCTTAAACCAGCTGTAACCCAATTTAAGATTATTGAGGAGCTAAAAACCTGCTGAACTACAGGAGAATATTTAATATTATAATTAAACAGAAAATGGATGATAAAATAAAGAAGAAACAAAACTCTTTAATCAAAGGGTCACAAACATATGCACAGTAAATCAAAGTAGAAAATTATTTTTAAACTATATCTTGTTTAAAAGAAAGTGGAAACTTTAAGAACAAAGATAGGAAGACAACAAACTCATTGTGTCACCTGAGACTGGAGGGACTACATTTATGAAAGCTTGACGCATTCAATCTTATTTTTTCTTTGCTTTGTGTTGCTCAGGAGCCTAACTCTCCTGCCGGCAGCCTGCCTCATTCTCCTCATGGGAACGGCCTGGACCGAGCACCTGCCCTGAGAAAGGAGCTCCCTGGCTCCTCGAGTGCCGGAGAGGCTCCTTCCACACCAAACCCTTGCAGCCCCACCCCCGGGAAGACCAAGGACCCTGCACAGGTAAGAACCTGAGACAATGACTGAAAGAGTTCCTGCCCTTCTTTTGGATAGAAAAAACAACTTTCTAGTCTGCCAAAGCAATTTATTACCGTATTTTCTGAATTATGAGTCACACTTTTTTCATAGTTTGGCCAGTCCTTCAACTCCGAAGCGACATATATTGTTTTTTCGTCTTCATGAGGCATTTTTTGACTGATGCGACCTATACTATATATATATCCCCTATATGGGGAGTGGTGGCGCAGTGGTTAGACGGTGGGTTTGTGATCGGAAGATCGCCGGTTCAAAACCCCGGTACCGACAACACCTCATTCGCTCCACTCTGGGACCCTGAGCAAGGCCCTTAACCCCCACCATTTGCTCCCTAACAGGTCTCTCTTGAAAATGAGTTCTCGTGGCTCAATGAGACTAACCTGGATAAATAAAGGTTAAATGAAAAATGAAAAAAAAAAATACTCCGGATTGACTTGTACTTTGTAGTCCAGAAAATATGGCACTGCAAGCTTTTACATTTAAAATGAAAATATTGCTTCATTATAGTAATGTCGAAAGTTTTTCATGTTGTACTGTTTGGTTGCTGTTTGTTAACAAGTGTGTTACTGAAAGAAAAAGAGCTCAAACTATTTTACAAAAATGATTAAATGTTTTATTAAACTGATGTTGCAAAAGCTGTTCCTCCACCATCGAGACCAAATCAAGACACATTTGAAAATTATGAGTATTTCTGTTTGGCTTCTCCACAGATGGATAAGTCCCAGTCTCCATTGTCCAAATCTGGCACCCCCTCCCCGTCCCACCGTGAGGCTCTTACTCCCGGAGCACCAGGAGCCCCTGGAGCTCCAGGTCCCAGCACCTCCTGCCTTCGTCTAGTTAGCAAAGCAGCATCCAGTGCAGACCCCCTTGGTGAGACTCACAAAACTGCTGATGTTTGAAAATAAAGTGTCTTTGATGGTATAAGTGCTGGAAAATAATGTACAGTATTTATAAATCTTCCAAACTGCTACATCCATTTACACTACTGCTTGTGTGTCTGTGAAGCTTAGTTTTAATGGAGTCGTACAACTCAGCTATTAATGTAGACAGTTTACAAGCATTTTTAGTTTTAGCCATTTTAATAGAACACATCTGGAAAAAGTTGATTGAGCTTGAAGACAATGCTCTTTGAATGAACATTTTCTGACCGAGTCCTCCTCCTGCCCACCTCACACCACCTCTGATCCTTCAGTTCTATTTCATCCCTCCTGACCGCCAGAGGGCGGTGCTGAAAGCACTGAATGTTCCCTTTGCGCATGCATTGTTCGAGTAATGATATCAACGATGTCACACAGGTGTGACCAGATAAGCAATCAGAGGCTATATAGCCTATTGTTATTCGTAATTCTCTCCTTTCTTTCTTCTTGCGCGCGGTTCAATCCAAGGCTTCAGATCTTTGGATCTTTTCTCTACCGTCGCTGGAGGCCCGATAGCTTGTTAGCTGGAGCAGCGTGCTCCTCTTTGTGAGCCGCAACAGTTTAACCTTTGTGAAGGTATTTTATTGGGGGCGACAGTAGCCTTGACTACTGTGTCCAACTCTGGTGAGTAGTCTCTGCTTATTTTGCTGGCGTTCGTGCGGCGGCTCCGCCCCGCGAGGAGACTACTATGTGGATTTATACGTAAGTAGTCTTACTGTATTTGTATTTGTTTGGTTTACACAGCCAGCCGTGTTCTGGCCTCTTTTAGTTTGGCCTTGTTTTTTCCTTGGTAAAGGTCGG
>JARVLU010000803.1:2019883-2032368 GCA_031762415.1 Simpsonichthys santanae
GAATGTGTGTGTGAATGTGTGTGTGAATGTGTGTGTGAATGTGTGTGTGAATGTGTGTGTGAATGTGTGTGTGAATGTGTGGATGGCTGGTACTGTGAAGCACTTTAAAGCTCCAAAACCAGCCAAAGAAGGGTTCAAATGAGTGACTGTTTACCTACACAAACAGCTGAATTGACAGATGACTGGTGACTCATGCTTCTGGATGGAGAAGTTTATCTGTTTTGTTGCGTTTGGACGTGTTTCTGTCAGAGTTGTCGGGTAAATTCTGCAGATAAAGCGACCCGTCAGGTTGAAACTGTAAACTCACGGCTGCAGAAGAAGTTTGGTGTGTTTGAACGTCCATCTGTGTCTCCACGGAGCTGATCCTTCCATCAGCTGTTAATCTTTTCCTTGGCGTCTCGCAGCAGATTCACTTGTCTATCTCCACCTGAACGTCTCCTCTCAGGCTCCAGGCTCGTCTGGTTCCATCAGATCTGTTCCAGACCTCAGCCTGACGCAGGTCAGTGTGGCTCAGGTGTCCACAGGGTTTGAGTCAGCCGAGGGCTTTGTTGACACTAAGTGCAGACCTGCATTTCAGAAATGTGGATCTGGAGATCTCCTGTGACTTAAACTGCACCATCAGGTGGAGTTCAGGAGAAACCTTTCAGGTGTTGAGGGTCATAGTTTGCAACGAGTGGCTTCAAATCATAAACGTGAGGCGGCTGTCGACAAACTGGGTCGAGGCAGGAGACAAAACAAAGTGCAGTCAGAAAACTGAGAAACAAAGAGGAGCTGAAGTTGCGTCTGAGCCATAGTCAGCAGCCTCACCTGTCTTCCTGTCTGACGCTGGCAGAAACGAGCTGGAACATGTCAGGAACGACATGCGGACATAAAACCTGCTCACAGAGACACGATGTGTTGGAACTCGCTGCTGGACCCATTAATCTCTGCAGATTAAACTGATATCTGAACGTCAACGCTTTAATCCTGAGCGCAACATGGAAATGTGACACGAGGCTGTCAGCAGCGTGCACGCCTGCAGGCAGACGCAGCCTCCGGTGACAAGCAGAGGAGTTGCACTGAAACGCTGAAGGCAAACGGAGAGAAGCGTTTGTTTCCGGCCTCAGAGTCAGTTTCAGAGCAGATCAATGAGATGAACCTGCCTAAATAAAGGTTGAATGAATGAAAAAGAATAAAAGAGTTTCTAAGAGAGTTCCTGCAGTTCACACGGTGAACGTGATTATAGTCGACTGGGCTCCTGACTTGTTCAGCTTGTGCTGCTAAAATTAGATGCTGAGCTGGTTTGCTGGAAAATCCATTCAATCCAAAGGTCAAAGGTCAATGACACAAAAGCAGGACGAGTAGAACCATGAAAAGGTTCAGAATGGAGGGGGAGGAAAAAAAAAAAAAAACGAGGAGGAAGTCACACACCACAACAGACACTGCACAGTGCAAACACTGCGTTACAGGCTCCGCCTCCATGATCACATGACCGACAGCTCTCAGTGTTACAGAGGCTCCGCCTTCATAATCAATGACCTACAGCTTTCAGTGTTAGAGGCTCCGCCTCCATGGTCACATGACTGACAGCTGTGTGTTAGATGCTCCGCCTCCATGATCAACTATACACATGGTGTCTCATTGGGTCACCTCTCTTCAGTGATGTTAGCTGTAGAAGTCTTGCAGCCTTTTTAATGTAAAATGTTCATTAGCTGGTTTAGCTAACCTTTTTGTTAGCCCTGCTGCATCAACCAGTCATTAGCTAGGTGCAACTCAACCGGTAAATTGAGACCAGATGTTTGGTTTTGTTCAGCCCACAGAGGGACTTCCTGTTAATAAAGGACAGGGTTTCATCCCAGAGTAAGGAGGAGTCCAGCCAAGCCTGAAATCAGCTCCATCAACTTCAGCTGAAACCAGGAGGAACAACGTCACACCAAGCCGAAGGAAGGTGATGGATTTCCCTCATTAGGAATGTTGGACCAGAAGCTTAACCTGGATCTGGATCGTTTTCAGCATTTAGCCGAGCGGAGCTCAACCTGATAAATTGTGTGACAAAAGGATCTTCAACTGTCGCAACGTAAACAAAGAAATACAAGTTTTTGGCTAAAGTCAAATGAACTCACGCAGCTGCTGCAGCTTCTTTGTCTCCTACGAGATGAAGAGACGCTGAACACCATTAAAGCCACTTCAACGGCTCATAAAAAGCTTTAATTCCACTTAATGAAGGTTGTTAATTAATGCTGATCCCTCAGCAACAGCTGTGCCCCACCATTACCTCGCTTCAAAAACAGCACACATTAGCCATTCAGGCTCCATTAATCAGGCCCCGCCCCCACCGTTCAGCGCCAGGGCGACAATCAGCTGGAGTCCCAGAGGTCGTTCAGGCTCAGCGGCTCCTCAGCGACTCGTGGTTAAAAGATGAGGAGGAAATCAGCATCCGTGTCACAGCGAGGAACGCCGGGAGCTTTAATAAGTGACTCAGACGTCTAATGAGCTGAAGAAAACTGGATTTGAACAAAAGGTGTTTAAATTATATATTTTTATTCATTAGAATTCAAAGAGTCGCGTTGCCTCGTTGAAACGATACCAACTGGCCCGACATGAATAATTGTGAGTTTCTTGTGATAATAAAACATCCTTTAAATGACGGTGGCGTCCAACGCAGCACAATAAGCATCACTTTAAGGAACGGCACTTTTTAATACTTCTAATTAAATAAGAAGACTCGAGTCTGGACCAGGCAGAAAGACCTGCATCAAAAACAGAACCTGTTTTCAAACAGGGGACCACCCAGAAGTTCTTAACCCAGAATAAAACAGAACTTTCTTGTAGAAGCTCCAGCAGGACCCGGCAGCACCGACCTACCACCTCACAGAACCGTTCACTCAGTCTTCTCTAAATGTTGGAGCGTCTTGTTTTTTAATTTGGAAACGATCCAACGTTCGGTTTGTGCTCCTGATGTTTTGTGTAGAAACATGAGATGACCGAGTTCAATTTCCTCTTTTCAATGTGGAACGACAACATCAGGATGAAGCAACGCAGGAAGCTCGTTACAACAGGAGGGACAAACCAAACTCGTGATCGTCTGACGGAGCTGCAGGACTCGGACAAGAACCTCTCATCCACGATGGGTTCTGGTTCCTGATCAACACTTTGAAACTTTTATTTAACATAGAATTTCATTACACCACAAAACAGGACTCTGATTTAGAAAATACATGGTAGTTTTATATCAATAAATAAATTATGGTGGATTTATATCAATAAATAAATTATGGTGGATTTATATCAATAAATAAATTATGGTGGATTTATATCAATAAATAAATAAATTATGGTGGATTTATATAAATAAATAAATCATAGTATATTTATATCAATAAATAAATCATGGTAGATTTATATATTTATATGAACTTTTTAGCATACATGTTAAAAAGTCTAAATCCTTGCAGCAAATGTTTTCTAATGGTTGTGGTTTGTTTTGAATGTGATCAATTATTCAGCATAAAGTTTGTTTGAACTCGTGGGTGGAGTCCCTCATCCTGTTCCCTGGTGTGGACGGAGGCTGCTGTCAATTCAGTTTCTAATCGTTCGTTGCTGCACCTTCATGTCGGCCTCAGAGCGGCTGCAGCTCCACGCAGTAAAACTGAAGGTCAGGTCACTCCACCGCACATCGATCATGAGGTCATCGCAGCACTGAAGGCGCTCAGCTTCAGCTTCCATAGAAATTCAGGCGTGGCTTGGACTTTTTCTACCATGCTGGCTGTCTGTGGCCCTCGTGAGGTCACTGGACAGGTACAGACCCAAGTACTGGGTTGAGGTCAGCAGCTCCACCCTTTATCCTCTGATGAAGATGGAATTAAAAGTGTGTGCCCTCTTCCTGAAGTCCACCACCATCTCTTTTCTTTTTGACACACTGGTGCAAAGGTTACCTGCTGGGCACCAGTCTGACCTCCCTCCTGTACATAGACCAGTCGTTGTTGGTTCATGGTCACCCAGGTATCTTCAGAGTAAATCACACGTGAGCAGTGTGTACAGAAGGGGGCTCAGGACACAGCCTTGTGGGGCTCCAGTGTTGGATCTGCCTGTCAAGAAGTCCATGACCAAGCTGCACGTGTGCAGAACAGAGTCCCAGTCCACCTGGAAAGTGAGGGCGATCATGTTCAGAGAACATCTGGAGGAGAGAACAGACTTCGAGCACGACATCCAGCCTGGCTGACGGCGATTAAACGAGGAGGAAGTGACTCTCACGTCAGAACAAAAACATCTAAATCTGCTTCGACCAAAGCCTCTGGTCCCCCTGAGCCCCGGCTGGAATCCAACAAATGCAGGAGGGAACGCTGATCCCATTAAAGCCAAAGCCCTGAGAGATGAAATGTTTGGAGAACGCTCTCAGGCCAGGAGGTCCTGCTCACGGACAACACCGGCTTTATAAAGTCCAGTTTGTCTGCATGAGTCAGAACAACCTCCTGTCAGGAACATCTGAAGGACGTTTCACTTCGTTGTAAGGTCAAACCCAACAGAACGCTTCCACAGAACTGAACTGATGAGTCTGGAGGTGATGACCACAACCCCGAGGTGGTCTCAGGTCACCTGGATCCAGGTGTCAGAACATGACAGACACTGAAACTTTACCAACACAAGCTTCGTTTTGTGTTTGGCCTCAGAAGAATCAGATTTATTTGAACAAAAATGATGTTTGGTCTCTTTTAAAATGCTCTTTTCTTGTTTCCCACACAGGAGAATACCTTCCACCCATCCTCCAGACCGTGGTGGGAACATGGAGGTACCAACTCCAGGAGGGAATCCTAGACCTCCATCTCCTCCTGGAGGATCCAGAGTTGTTCCCTGAGCAGTTCTGGAGCTGCTCACCTCCTCAGACTTGATCTTTTATTAATTTTACTGAGTGGAAATAGAGTCAGCGTTCATAACGTGGTAGCTGCTCCTCTGAGGTCATTGCTGATGTCTTTCCATCTTGGCATTGTGTTAGCACACACCTCCAGAGCAGCTGCTTTTGTCCTCGTGTTGTTTTTATTGTATTTGACCATCCAGCAGGGAACCAGGTTTTCATTTCACCCTGATGTCCTGAGCAGTAAAACAGAACTGAGGATTGTCCTTTCAGGGCTTCCGTAGTCACCTGCATGTGAAGTGTCTGTCCAGAAACATAAACAGCTGACAGATTCTCTGCAGACCTGTTGCTGCGTGTTTACCGTCTGTCCCTGGCAACACGTTAACGTGTCGGGCTTTAGACGAGCGGCGTTGTGACTCATTACCCACAATCCCTCTGTGTGAGCAAACAGCAGACCAGTCAAAAGACTGCGTTTCACACAGAAACGAGTTGAAGTTCAGCAGCTCACACAAACTTGTCCTGGTCCTCCTTCCTGAGCAACAACGGCCGACACCAGAACATGAAGAGTTAAAAATAATAACAGCCCGGGCCGGACCGTCCCAGCAGACAGGGTGGAGTTTCACAGAACCACAAACACAAAACTGTGACTTCATTGTCCATCCCCACAATCAGAGGACAAAGTCCAAATCCTCTGAAGAACTGCTGAAACCGTCAGGCGACGTTCAACAGACGCTTTGCAGAACAAGACGATGAAGGAAAAGCAGTGAAGCTTCACTATATGAAGCTTCACTCTGAAGCTTCAGCTTCACAGTGAAGCGTGAAAGCTGCTGAAAGGTTTCACCTCTACACTGCTGAAGAGCTGACGTCTGCTGAAAGCAGCTGAAATGTGTAGAAAAGCTGAAATAGGCAGAGAAAGATTCTAAAAAAGTAAAAATTAGCCAAAAAAATTAAAAAAGTAGCTGAAATGTTCAGAAACAAGCTGAAGCGCAGCAACAGCTGAAATGATCAAACAGCTCAAAGGGTTTGAAGCATGTGGAGAGAGCTCCATTCATTTTGTGAGAACAACATGGCCGACAAAGCTAAATGTTTCAATGAACTGTTGAAAAAAATCAAAAACTGAGGAACCAGTTTTGTTCTGAAAACGTCCAGAAGAGAATCAGATCAATGAGAGTGATTCAGAAAACCAGCCCACGGGTCGCAGCAGTCAGAACCTGCAGGAACACAGAACCTCGTGTTGTACAACATCTCTTCTGCATCTAGCAGAACTAGAACTTTTAAAGTCCAACAGGTCCACAGCACCTGAAGACGTCAGCCCTGCAGGGTTCTGTTCTACGACCGATGCTCAGAACCACATCAGAACCAAAACCCAGAGTGGAACATCAGAACAATTAGTGAGGGGAGCAGCAGAACCAGAACCAGAATCAGATTTTTCAAAAAACCTTTCACTTAATTTGGACTAAAGTCTGTTTCTGTAGTTTGGTGATCCAAAAATTCTGGATCTCAGAATTTTGAGTCGGAACCAGAAGATTTTATCTGACTTTTGTAAAAAAAAAGTGAAGAAACCCAAAGTTCAGACATTAAAGGTCCAAACTCATCACAAAGTTCTGACATTAAAGGTCCAAACTCATCACAAAGTTCAGACATTAAAGGTCCAAACTCATCACAAAGTTCAGACATTAAAGGTCCAAACTCATCACAAAGTTCTGAAATTAAAGGTCCAAACTCATCACAAAGATCAGACATTAAAGGTCCAAACTCATCACAAAGTTCTGACATTAAAGGTCCAAACTCATCACAAAGCTCTGATATTAAAGGTCCAAACTCATCACAAAGTTCTGACATTAAAGGTCCAAACTCATCACAAAGTTCTGACATTAAAGGTCCAAACTCATCACAAAGTTCTGATATTAAAAGTCCAAACTCATCACAAAGCTCTGACTTATTTAGCTTGTGAATCTGAGCTCCAGTCTCAAAATGATAATTTAATATTTTTAAATATTTGGGATATGTCATAATATCAATCTGGATTAGGTCATTCAAGTCCAACCATCTCAAAGTTCTGACATCACATCCTCTATTTTTCACATTTTACAACTCAAAACTCTGAAATGCATCATAAAATTATAATTTAATGTTTCCTAAAATTAAGATGTCTTTCAAATTTTATATCAGATTTTAAAACTCCATTTCTGGTCTGAAAAATCAACTTTGTCTCAAAATATGTCCCAACTCTTTAAATAAAGATGAGATTTTAATCTAAACGTCTGGCACTAACCCATAAGTCTCTCGGGATATCTAGACTCTAAAACAGATTCTGGATTTGAAGCATTTATTAATTTTCATGTCAGAAAAAGGAGCTCCTAGCCTGAGGGTGATTTGAGCCCTGAGCGCGGACTGGCAGGTTTACTCACCGCATCCTTCTCCTCCTCCCGGCTCTCCTGCTGCTCCGCACACAGTTTCCTCTTGTTTTTATTTTCCGTCCTCTTCATGATTGTGTCCAGATTAAAATCGTGGTTCTGGTTCCGTACTTGGCCCGGTTTAGCCCGGTTCGTTGCGGCCAAGCCCTCTCGGTCAGTTCAGCGTGTCCGCTCGCTTCACGCACACCTCCAGTAAAACTCAGCGGTTCTGGGCGCAGCTCGTCGGGTTAAGAAAGGTCCATTCCGCGGTTCTCCTCCGGCCTGCCATGCCCTCCTCTCAGCAGCCAGCGCTGCGGCTCGTGCGCTTCGTCGTCTCGAACCTTCAGCTCCACATCTGGAGCGCCTGTCGCGTCACGACCTGTCAGTCTGCCGCCGGTGTTTCCTTCAAGACAACGACCCGGGACTCAGTGGATCGGTCACACGTGCAGTGCCAGGTTTACGTGGTGATCCATCCACAGGATCCAGTTCGGTGCCGCCTGGCAACAGTTCATTCACCCGAACAACCCACTTCGTTATTTCTGAACAAGTTAGCTAGCTAGCTCGCTGAGCGGCTTAAACCCGCGTCAAATGACCGCGACACCAGATTAACCCGTTCCGACTGAACGGACTCGGTTCCGGACAGTTCGGAGCGTTTAATCCGACCGGTTCTGGTTCAGGCTGGTCCTCCCGGGACAGTCTCCCAACGTTGGCGGGGACACCGGGGTTAAGCTGTCGGGTGAACCGCAGAACCGTTCGGTCCGCTTCCTGAGACAGAGCGGCGTCAAGATGGCGGCAGGAAGGATGCAACATCCGCTTTGGGACTATCAAAATAAAAGCAAAACTAAATAAAAATATGGATTTGTTGATTTTTTTTAAATAGAAAAATAACAAAAATATATTAATTAATAAAACAACTACAAAACATTTAAATTCAGCAAAACTACAACAGTGCTATTTTTATATCTATTTGCTATTTTTTATATATATTTGTAACAGAGTTTTATTTTAACATTCTTAAATGTGAAGTTTGTCAAAATTGGTTTATTTATTTCTCAAAATCATTTTGTTTAGGCAAAAAGTTATTTCTCCTGACATTTATTGGTTGAATGAATGAAAACTGTGGAGCAGAAGCTGCTGGACTGACGTGAACCACCTACTTGATTTTCTCTCGCTAGAATAAATACAGTGAACCTGAGTGTGTCTGTGACGTCGGCCTGCTGGTCCTGAGACCAACAGAGGGTTAAATATTTGTATTTCTCTTGTTCTTCCAGCGGGGTCTGCAACCTTTACCATCAAAAGAGACATTTCTGCCCCTTAGGTCACTAAACTAAACGTGTCCGGAGCCACAACACCTGCTACAACTGGGATTCTCAACTGGTGGCTCACAGACCAGTTTGTAGGAGCGCTTTTCTGGACAGTAGTGATTTTATAAAACTAAACATATCTAATGCTTTTTAACATTTATTGATATTTTTACATTCTAAGACAAAATAAAAGACGAGACTCTAGAAAAAAAACATGTAGTGTCTGCCCAGTTTCTAAAAACTAAAACAATAAACTGCATTCTTATGTGATTTTTTTTATAGTAGAAAAATTATGTATCCTACTTTGAAGAAATAAAATGTAAAGTGAAAATGAACATGTTTTACTCCTTGTGATTATTAGTATTCAAATATTTGCAAAATAAATTACAGGAAAATGCTAAAACTAACCCTTTTTGTTATAACAACTACTACAATTAATTTTTATTTCAGTTTTGGTCAAAGCTTGAAGGAGCCGCTGCAGAAGGACCTGGGAGCCGCAGGTGGCTCCAGAGCCGCAGGTTGCAGACCTCTCTTCCAGCTGTTCCCTTTCCAGGGGTTGCCACAGGGAGTCATCCTTCGTGGTTCAGATGAACCCACTCTGACATTTTGTCAGAAAGGTTCGGTGTCGGGTGGCCTTCCTGACACAACGCTCAGCACCGGCGCTCTACGTTAAAGTTGAGCCAGTTTAGTTTTGGTTATTTGTTGTTTACATGTCAGACTTTTTTTATGAACAAGAAAACAATGGGTCTTTAATTTCTGTACAAGGTGATTGGCAGTTGAACTAGCATTTTATTTTGAAAGTGGATTTAACCTTCTTCCTTCCTGCAGTTTCTTCTTTACAAACATCCTGAATTCTTTATGTGAGGACATCTGTGCAGATCCATCCAGTTAAAAAAAACAGCACATATTTTAAATCTACAATAAATTGTAATGTTGGTGTTTCCGAACCTGTCGGTGCTGTTTGTTTCTCTGTGGGAGACTGGGAGCAGCAGACTGGTTGGACCTGGGCTGGACTCTGCCTCCACCTGCTGACACTCTGTGCACATGTTCAGAGAAGCTTCTGTCAGGTCAGGGTTTCAGTTCCAGATGTTCAGAGCAGGATCTTCAAGTTAAACAGCTGATGCAGCAGAGTCTGCATGAGGCTCAGAGCAGCTCAAACCAAAGCAGAGAACTCACAGGTCCAGATGGATGTGCCCACTCTGACTGGTGGCTTAATTCTCTCTACCTGGAGAGGTCCTGAACCACCTGAAGAACCAGTTCCAGGTTGTCTCTTTATGGTTTCGACCCTAAACTTGTGTGCAGCTTCTCTGAATTTGACCTCAATAAGGACAGTTCATGTCCATAACCTTCAACCACATACAAGCGTTTGTCCACAGCTTCCTGTGGAAAGTGGGACTAATGGTCTTCCAGCTGGTCCACTGGATGTAGTTTTGTGGGGGAATGTGACTCTGAAAGTCCTGGTTGTGACAAGAACATCATGCTGTAGAAGGATCAAACAAATATTGCTCCTTTGCTTCTACATGGGCCACGACTGAATGATTCTGACAACAGCAGAACTTCTATTGACCCAAACAACGGGTTCTCTGAACAACAAGGACCACGAGGAACTCTACAGAGTTCTGGTAGTCCTCTGACTGGTTCAACTGAAGTCAAAGCTCTGGACCAGTCCTTTTGTTACAGGTGGAGTGGCAGATCCAGAAGAACTGAACTTGTTCGTTCTGAAAATGTTCGCAGCAAACGCAGAAGATGACTGACTCAGTGCAGTTGGGCCGCACCTGTTCAGAGTAGATATCCCTCCCCCCAGGTGTAACTGTAAGTTACTGTAAGACAAAGTACTGGTTCTGTTTGCACCTCAGCTGTGTGGCGTGTTGTGCTTTTAGTCCCTGTAATATTTCTCTCGTCCTCCTGAGGGTTGTAGAAAATGAAAACATCGTGTGGGAGAGACGGTCATGTTTGTTCAGTCTCTGTTCTCTGGGCTCAGTTGCACCTCCCTGTGTCACCACTTCATTTCCCCTCAGTCCGTTTCTGCTCCTCAGCTCCAGCTCTGCCCATTCTCACCTGTTCCCTGTTGTCATTAAGTCCAGGTGTCTCCGCTCTGCTTAAACCCTGTCCATCTCACTCCTTGAGCTTTACGTCTTGCCTGGTTCTCGTGTCCCCCTCAGTTGTTCATTTACTGTGTTTGTTGCTTTGCCATCAGCCTCATGTTCCTTTGAGCTCTTCATGTCAGTCTGCATTCCTGGACTCAGTCCTCAACCACCGTGACAGCTGTATAGAGACTGATGTCCTGACTGTATGACAGATTATATTCCTCACCTGGATACAAATGACTGTAATCATTGATGCCTTTAGTAGATCAGTACTGACACTGTCGTTTAGGTCCTGGGGACAGAACTTGTGGAGCTGTTTGTACATCAGTTTTACAGAATGAGCTGTTTGTGAAACGTTCTTCAGTTTTTGACGGTTCAGGAGTGGTTCCAGTGCAGTGACCCAGTCTGGTCTACGGGCAGATAAACCTGGATATCATCAGCGAAACATGTGACGTGGATGCTGCGCTCAGTTTGAACAAGTTCAAAAACAGATGGATTTGGTAAAAGACACAACAGAGATGATCTTTCTGAAGTTTAATTTAAAACCTTTATTTCTTATTTTGAATCACACAAATCTGAATATGATGAAATAAATTATAATAAATCATAAAAATATTAATCCAGATGTGTTGGTTGTTTTTACTGGCGGCTGCTTGCTCCTCTGGGCCTCGACATTTGTTGGAACCTGTTGTTTTCTTCATCCTGTCAGAGCCGATCAGTTCTGGTGGTTTTCAGAGTCCTGTCCCTTGACCGACGACCCCCCCCCCCGTGTCTTGCTCTGTCCATCAGGGACACTAGTTATAAATGGTGTGACGGTCTGGTTCTGGTTCTGTCTTTAATGTGAATAAACACCGTCTGTAAAAACAAAAAATAAAAACCAAGCAGCAGCTCGTTTGGTTCAGGTCTTGGTTCTTGAGCCGGTCTTTGACCTGAACTGTAGGACACCGTGAGACAAAACACCTGAAACTCTTCACCTGCTGGTATCATCATCATCATCATCATCAGAACTTCTGAGGTCCACCTCCTGGACTGGGTCAGTTGTTCAGCAGATTTTATTCAGTTTTAACGTCACAAAATAAAATAAATAAAAAGTGATTCACGACAGAACGATGCACTTTTTTTAATTTAAACATGTAAAGAAAGAAAACATGCAGAAAAACACAGCAGGTCCAGGAACAGGGTTCTGTCCACAGCAACAGAACCCTACAGGTTCTGGTTCTGACTCCACACAGAACCGTTTCAACATGCAGGAACTCCTCCACAGCTCAGTTCATTCACAAAATACACGTTTTACTTTGGTTCAGCTCGTTCAAAACACAAAAACAAAGTAAATATTACTTTACTGCAAACAAATACACATGTGGGTCAGCACGTTGTCCAAAGCCCAGATACACCAGGTTCTGGTCCAAAACCAGATACACCAGGTTCTGGTCCAAAACCAGATACACCAGGTCCTGGTCCAAAACCAGATACACCAGGTTCTGGTCCAAAACCCAGATACACCAGGTTCTGGTCCAAACCCAGATACACCAGGTTCTGGTCCAAAACCAGATACACCAGGTTCTGGTCCAAAACCAGATACACCAGGTTCTGGTCCAAAACCCAGATACACCAGGTTCTGGTCCAAAACCAGAACCCGAACAGCAACCTGAAAGTTTTTATTGCACAGAAACCCAAAGTTTCAGACTGAAGGGGCAGAGAACCACAGTGAAGATGTCTGGGTTTAACAGAACCAGTACCTCCAGGCTGACCCAACTGCAGCAGAACTTCTCCTTTCTGAAGCAGATCCACTAGTTTGACCTTCTAGAGTTCAGGGTCATCTGGAGGTCAGGGGACATTCGGGCACCATCTTTGGGCTTTAACGCCG
>JARVLU010000803.1:2111697-2127429 GCA_031762415.1 Simpsonichthys santanae
AACAAAGATGGCTCCAGGATGCAGCGTCCTGATGGCGGCCTCTAAACCGTGAGTCACAGAAATGTTGCTGAGCGGAGCTGCGAGGTTTAATCTGATGGGGGGGGGGAGGGGGTGTCACGGGGTTAACAGTGATTTAACACCGTTTGTTTTCACCTGAGCACCTTGTCTGGCTCCGCCCCTTCCTCCTGACTGACAGGTGTGCATGGCACGATGATCAATATGAATCTAAAGGTCGTGAAACAAAATGTTTCAGGTTCAAAACGATCATTTTTATTTTGTTTGACTCAATTCCTGTTTTTCCTCAAAAACATTTGTAACAAAGTTGTTTTTTTTTTCAAATAATCAAATTATTTTCAATATTTTAGTGATTTTATGAGACGCTGTGCTGTTTGGCTCCACCGCAGGAGAGGCTGGAATCAGTTTTTATTATGAAATAAAATGTTTTTTTAATAAATAAATAAATTATAAAATGTGGCCTCTTTGTGAAACTGAATTTTTTATAAAAATAACTGAAGTTTGAATTTAGCTGCAGATGTTGGAGTAAATTCAGTTTAAAAACATTTATTTATTTATTTATTTATTTGTTTGTTTGTTTATTTATTCTGCATCTCTACAAGATTACTATGACCTAGATTTTGTCCTGACGCTCGCCGCACTTTCACTTGATCTAGTTCTAAGCTCCAGACTGACCTGACTCTGACTCTGGATCAGACTCTGGTCTGAATCTGGATCAGATTCAGGTCTGACTCTGGATCAGACTCAGGTCTGACTCTGGATCAGACTCAGGTCTGACTCTGGATCAGATTCAGGTCTGACTCTGGATCAGATTCAGGTCTGACTCTGGATCAGACTCTGGTCTGACTCTGGATCAGACTCAGGTCTGACTCTGGATCAGATTCAGGTCTGACTCTGGATCAGACTCTGGTCTGACTCTGGATCAGACTCTGGTCTGACTCTGGATCAGATTCAGGTCTGACTCTGGATCAGACTCTGGTCTGACTCTGGATCAGACTCTGGTTTGACTCTGGATCAGACTCAGGTCTGACTCTGGAGTCAGCAAAGACTCGAACAACAAAATGAAACTGGCGTGAACGTCGTGTCGTGTCCAGAGCTTCTGAACCTCAGGACCAACATCCCACAAATTACAGCTTGTAGCTTCTAAAAGCAGATGTTGCTGCAGATTACGGGTCGCTCAGCAACAAGCGTGCAGAGCGCCGAACATCACCGCAGGAGCTAAAGAAAGAGTTCAGAACGGTTCTGGCTCTCAACGAGACGACGGAGGCCCCTGAGACTTTCAGACCGGTTCAGTTCCAAAACCTCCAGCTCAGTAAAAACAGATGAAAAGTTTCATTCTATTGATCCTTCCAGATGTTGGAGGGAGCTGGTTGTAAAATATCAGCTAAATTAGCAGCTGGTGGAGTTAGCGCTGAACGGTTCGAAGCTAAAGTTCTGAAAACGTAGCAGGAACTGTCAAATGTCCACGTCTGCTCTGGTGCGTTCACATCTAATCAGGTTTTATGTGTTTGTGACCGTCACTGCCTCCTGACCAACAGAAGAAAATTAGGAATTAAGTTTAAGTTTCAATTTCAAAGTTGGTGCTCAATCATCAATAATCAATCATCAATAATCAATCATCAATAATCAATAATCGATAATCAATAATCAATAATCAGGTAAAATATCCAACCAGGTTCAGTCAGGTCCTCTGGATGGATTCTTCTTGTTGAAACGTTTTGTCCTTCATCCAAAGGACTTCTTCAGTCTTATAAACAGCACCTTCTCGTAGTGGTCAACCAGTTTGATGGTGCTCAGATGGTTTCTGGAGCCCTCCCTCTCCCCCGTCGACTCGTCTGAGGCAGACATGTCTGAAGTGTTTCAAAACATCAACGTTCCATCATCTTCACCTGCTTCTTCCTTTTTGGGTCGCTGGCGCCCATGTCCAGCAGTCACTGTGCGAGAGGCGGGGAACACCTGGACAGGTCTCCAGTCCATCACTGGGACACCTGGACAGGTCTCCAGTCCATCACTGGGACATCTAGAGACAATTCAGAGTTACCATCAGTCTAACATGCAGGTTGTTGGTCTGTGGGAGGAACTGGAGTACCCGGAGAAAACCCACACATGCACGGAGAGAACATGCAAGCTCCACCCACAAAGGTCCTGGACCAGTTGACCAGCTGCTCCACCGTGCTGCCCTAAAGACGAAACGTTTCAACATCTGTCCAGAGGAACTGACTGAACTTTGTTGGATGTTCTTGTTTGATGTTTTCGTGTTCGGTTTTATCAACGGTTCGGCTTCGAGTGAAGCTTCCAGTAGAAGCTTCCAGTAGAAGCTCCCAGTAGAAGCTCCCAGTAGAAGCTCCCAGTAGAAGCTCCCAGTAGAAGCTTCCAGTAGAAGCTCCCAGTAGAAGCTCCCAGTAGAAGCTCCCAGTAGAAGCTCCCAGTAGAAGTTCCTAGTAGAAGCCATGAGGTATCTGTGTGCCTGACATGGTGTTCTAAGCATTAGCTTCTCTGTGGTCATTCTTCCAGGGCGGTTATGATCAAGAAGATCAACGAGTGTCAGTCCAGGTCACATGGGGAGTCTTTGAGTCTCAGGTGAGTCCTGATGTCTCTGTCAGGAGGACAGGTGAGTTCTGGAGGAACCACAGCCTCCAGAAACACCTTCACAGCCTCTCTGTTCTTCTAGTCTCTGTTGGTGGGTGTGACCTTCAGGAGCAGAGTGTGACATGATGTGGAGTCTACCTGTAGGGGGCGGCGCTGCCCCAGGACAGGTAGTCGGTGGGGCGGGGCGCAGGGCGCGGCACGATGGGCTGCTCCACCGCCGTCATCTCTCCTGAGTAGGACTTGAGGAGCGAGGCGTTCTTGCTGGCCAGCATGGCTCGCTCATTCCGGCGAAACTTGGCCCTCCTGTTCTGAAACCAAACCTGGAAGAAGAACAAAGAAGATCTTTGAACCCTCGTCACATGATCAGGTTCAGTCGATGCTCGAGATGTTTAAAGTGGCTCAGCACGCTGTCCTGGACGTTCCCACAACGAGGACGGAGAACATTCAGACTGAAGCAGTGGAGCTGACGAGAAGAATGAACTCTGAGTCCAGACCAGCAGCAACAGGCTCTGAGCCCCAGATGGACAGAGATGAATCAGGACGACCGAGGACGAGTAGAAGAAGCAAGAGCATCCAGCTCCAAACACAAAGTGAGACAAAGACCAGCAGGACACAAAGTGAGACAAAGACCAGCAGGACGACCACAAGGGACATGTTCTGCAGTTTTCATGTAGAGACGCCACCAGGACAACTGATCAGCTGACGTCTTCAGTCCCAGCGTGCACGTCGGCGGGCGACACGCAGCTCTTCAAGGAGTTTAAACCACTGAGCTCAGAGTTCAAGTTGAGGAGGACTCTCAGCTACGACCACTCCAAAACCCAGATCAGTGAGTTTGAGACATTTTGATTTGGCTGAGGTCGATAAGCTGTGGCGGCCATCTTGAATCAGACCGCCAAAGTTCATCAGTCACAGACGTTCATCTAAAGATGATGTTCAGAGAGTTTTCATTAAATTCTGTCCACGATAGACAGAGACACAGGTGAGACAGAGACACAGGTGAGACAGAGACACAGGTGAGACAGACACAGGTGAGACAGAGACAGGTGAGACAGAAACAGGTGAGACAGACACAGGTGAGACAGAAACAGGTGAGACAGACACAGGTGAGACAGAGACAGGTGAGAGAGAAACAGGTGAGACAGAAACAGGTGAGACAGAGACACTTGAAACAGAGACAGGTGAGACAGAAACAGGTGAGACAGAGACACTTGAAACAGAGACAGGTGAGACAGGTGAATTTAAAAGTGTGACTCAGAAGTTTGATGTTTTCTCCATCTGCTGCAGGTAAGACACTGACTAAAATCTCTACAAAACTCTGCAGAATGATAATTGTATAGTTTAACAATTAATTCTGCTTCTTGTTTCTTATTAAAAAATGTGTGAAGAGAAGCTTCTGACCCGAGCACTGATGAAACATCACTTCCTGTTTGTCTGAGCCGTTCACTTCCTGTTTGTCTGAGCCGTTCTGTTCTGCGCCAGATTTAACCTGACTCACTGAAGGGTCTGCGGGCCGGGGTGTGAGGGGACAAGGACTGAGGGTCTGGGGTGTGAGGGGACGAGGACTGAGGGTCTGGGTTCTGTTGGTGCGAGCGCAGCTCCACATCTGTGATGAATGTGCAGCAGAGCCTTTGAAGAAAGAGACTCATTCCTGAGACGGTGCGTCAGCGGGCCCTGCAGCGCCCACAGCTTCTAATAATGGATCTGATTTCACAGAAGAACCCCCCCCCCCCACCCATCACCTTCACCATCATCATCTTCATCGTGTGTTCAGCAGGCAGAGTAGGGGGAGGCTCCAGGTGGAGTTCAGACACAAAGAGTGATTTTAGAGCCGTTGAGTTTCAGACGAGTGACGTGGCACCTGCACATGGTCTGAAACAACAAGAAGCTGGAGGAGCAGGTCCAGCAAAGTTCTCATGCTCAGCCTGAAGCCCCACACACACGGGACGAGAACAGTGGGCCTGCAGGGCTCCGGTAGTTTCAGGCTGCAGAAACTCTGCTGCTGAAGCTGCTGCACAAGCAGCAACTTCACCAGCTGCTTGATGAACAGCTTCAGCAGCTTCACCATCAGCAGCTCCTCCTCACAGACAGCTGTAATCTGATGAAGATGGTCTTGTTCTGCTCTGAATGAACGCAGGAGATTTAATCCAGATTATAGACAATATGAAGATAAATTCGACGTTAAAGTTTCCACGCCGGCGTTCAACAGGGTTTGTATTTGTACAATAAAATCCAGCAGAGATTCACAAACAATGCTACGTTCAAGGCCACTGAAAAGCTGGGACGTCTGAGCGTCAGCAGGTTCACTGACTGGTTGTTTAAATGGTTAATTCTGTGAAACGTGACGAGCAGGAAACTCGAGGCTCTTCATGTGCAAGTCAGAAAGCAAGAAGATCAAAAGTAACGTTTAGATGAAACAAACATGACAGATTAAAGTTTGATTACTCTGACTGATCAGCAGCCTCCATGTTTCCTGCTGCATGTGACATCACATCAGATTATCATCTGGACCACAGTGACGTCACATCAGATTATCATCTGGACCACGGTGACATCACGTCATATTATCATCTGGACCACAGTGACGTCACATAAGATTATCATCTGGACCACGGTGACATCAAATCAGATTATCATCTGGACCACTGTGACATCACGTCAGATTATCATCTGGACCACGGTGACATCAAATCAGATAATCATCGGGACCACAGTGATGTCACATCAGATTATCATCTGGACCACGGTGACATCACGTCAGATTATCATCTGGACCACGGTGACATCAAATCAGATTATCATCTGGACCACGGTGACATCAAATCAGATTATCATCTGGACCTTGGTGACATCACATCAGATTATCATCTGAACCACGGTGATGTCACACCAGATTATCATCTGGACCACGGTGACATCATGTCAGATTATCATCTGGACCTTGGTGACATCACATCAGATTATCATCTGGACCACGGTGATGTCACACCAGATTATCATCTGGACCTTGGTGACATCACTTCAGATTATCATCCAGACCACGAGGCTTCACCTCCTGTGATCAGACGGATCAGAACTGGACTTTATTTTGAAAAGCTTCATTGACAGACCGTCCTCGGCTCCGTCGTCGTCGTCTTCTCATTAAAAACGAACTGATTGAACTAAACCGCTGTCGGAGTTGAACCGTCGGTGGAACGATGCGCTGAGCGGCCATCTTTACCGCAGTGAGACGCAGCAACACGGACGTTTGGCTCCGTCAGAACGTCCCGCTCAGAACTCCATCCCAAAAACCACAAACCGACCTTTGACCTCCAGAGGCCCGACGGCCCGGGGACGAACCGACCGCCAATCAAACGTGCGCCATCGTTCAGTTTCACCCTGATGACGACGTCACTTCATGAAACCGCTGGTTTCTGCACTGGTTTCAAACTGAAGGCCCATGGGCCGGATACGGACAGGTTCTGCTTTTTATTGGGCCTGTGAGGTCAAACAGCGGGAGCTGATCTGATGAAATATTTATTAATAATAAATAAAGCAAAGATGACCTATAGAAATATTCTGACATGATCAGTTTGACACATCTGGAAAAAAAAACAACTTATATTTTATTTCAATGTAACTCTGAACTGGGCCGAGTCTTCGTCCTGACCCGTCTAAAACAATTTAGCGTTAGAGATGATTGAAGTGGTTTGAATAAAACTGTTGGTCCAGAAACTCCTTCACTGTCTAAGAAATAAAGGTTGGATTAAATGAGCAGATTTTATTTACTTCAAAACAACAACTGTTTATTTAACAACATGTCAAAGAGCTCCAGAGCTGAATGTTCTGCAGCGCACGGTTTCACTCCTTAAACAGATTCATCAATCTGATCGTACATCAGATTACATCAGATTACATCAGATTACATCAGATTACATCAGATTAAAATCTGCTCAGGTGCCTCCACCGAGTCCCAGATCTCTGATGGTCCCACATCTGGATGTTAGACCTCGCAGCTTCTTTTATCTTCAAATAAACTTAAAGAACTAAACATGTGAAGAACAGCAGCAAGTTGCTCCTTCAAAATAAAAGCCCTTACCTGGACTCTGGCCTCGGTGAGGTTGACCCGGCGGGCCAGGTCCTCTCTGACGAAGGCGTCGGGGTAGTGCGTCCTCTCGAAGACCCGCTCCAGAGCCTGGAGCTGGCTGCTGTTGAAGGTGGTCCTGTTGCGGCGCTGCTTCCTCTTCTTCTTCTCCTCCGTGTTCATCTGCTCATCTGGAAGGACAGGAAGTCGTGAGGAAGAGGAGTCACAGCGAGTTGGAACGTCTCCTCCTTCAGAGGGAGTTCACGGGTTCAAAGATCAGATCTGCTGACGCGCCCCAAACCCAGCAGTATCCTTCAACTGTTATCAGGTAGCTGCTGGTCCCACTCTACGTCAAACTAAATATTTCAGCAGTAACGATTAGCACAGAACACAATGATCTTAAAGCAGCACTACTTGACTAACATTTTCCCAGCATGCATTGCACACGGACACAGCCAGAGCAGTAAAATTATTTACAGCGAGTCGACAAAAAAATTAAAAAAATAAAAGTTTGTTAAAACCAGAAAGTTCTGAGATGGAGATCAGAACGCTACGTGCACGTCTACAGTCCCTGTGGAACACTCTATGCACGTCTACGGTCCCTGTTCTACGCTACGTGCACGTCTACGGTCCCTGTGGAACACTCCGTGCACGTCTACGGTCCCTGTTTTAAGCTCCGTGCGCGTCTACGGTCCCTGTTCTATGCTCTGTGCACGTCTACGGTCCCTGTCGTACGCTACGTGCACGTCTACGGTCCCTGTTCTATGCTCTGTGCACGTCTACGGTCCCTGTCCTACGCTACGTGCACGTCTACGGTCCCCGTTCTAAGCTCCGTGCACGTCTACGGTCCCCATGGAACACTCCGTGCACATCTACGGTCCCTGTTTTAAGCTCCGTGCGCGTCTACGGTCCCTGTTCTATGCTCTGTGCACGTCTATGGTCCCTGTTCTACGCTCCGTGCACGTCTATGGCCCCTGTTCTACGCTACGTGCACGTCTACGGTCCCTGTTCTATGCTCTGTGCACGTCTACGGTCCCTGTGGAACGCTCCGTGCACATCTACGGTCCCCATGGAACACTCCGTGCACATCTACGGTCCCTGTTCTACGCTCCGTGCACATCTACGGTCCCTGTTCTACGCTCCGTGCACGTCCACGGTCCCTGCTGTTCTGCCACCAGCAGTCGTGCACGTGTTAACGCTGAGTGTTTTCAGTATTTGACAGGAATCAACAGAACGGAGCTCTAATCCGACAGATTAACGACTTCAGCAGGAAACTTGTTTAAATCTGAAAAACAAAAACTTTAAGAAGCGACTGAACGTTTTTTTGTTATTAAAATTAATTTAGTTTAAAAACAGATAAATGAGTTCAATGTGAGAATTAACTGATGATAAAACAATGAACGTAAACAGATTTGTGGGATTACTCTGAACAAAACAAACAAATATTTACTTTTATAAAGTTGTTTGTCTGAAACAGGAAGTTTAAGTTTAATACTTGTGATTATTTGTGATGTAATTTTTAATCTGCTCCAAACTGCTAATTAAACGCTAATCTTTTATTTCCCACTAATTTGTTTATCCTCCAAAACAGATTTCTGAGTTGTTTATTTATTTATGTTTATTTGTGTTTGAAATAAAGAAGAAGAAGAATTTCTGAGCTTGTTTGAGTTTAAAACTCTTTAATCTGCGTTTGTTGACTCAAGTTTCTGTTTCCTGTGGAGCAGCTGATCAGAACATTGTGTGAAAAACACTTCAAGGTTTGTTTATCTGTAAACAAACAAACAAACAAACAAAAAAGAAACTCCAACTCAATGAAACCCCAACCTCCACATCTGTGGAAGAAAACCGCTCAAAGTGCCAACAAACCAGAGAATTCAACTTTTCTTTAAAATAAATAAATAAATAAATAAAAAATAAAATAAAACTTTTTAATCTGTTCCAAATCCCTAACTGTTTACAACAAACAAACAAACAAACAAAGAGAGCCTGGTTAGGAGAAGCTCGATGAGTTTGACTCCCACAGGAATAATTCAGTTTCCACTCAACAACTCTCGGAAAGATGTTTACACACACAACATGTCAACAAACAAACTACAAGCTGCCTGTAAACAAACAAACAAGAAACAAACAACACGCTGCCTGTAAACAAACAAACAACACGCTGCCTGTAAACAAACAAACAACACGCTGCCTGTAAACAAACAAACTACAAGCTGCCTGTAAACAAACAAACAAGAAACAAACAACAAGATGCCTGTAAACAAACAAACAACACGCTGCCTGTAAACAAACAAACAACAAGCTGCCTGTAAACAAACAACAACTCTCTCCTGCAGTTTGATGACGTGTTTCAACTGAAAGCTGAACTTGTTGTTATTTAGCAACATAAAGTCGTTTGTTTGTGTTTTTAATAAGAAGGTAAACAAGGTGACGCTACGTGAAACTCTTGTTCTCGTGCGGTCGCTGCGTCTGATCAAACGTCGAGTTTCACGTCTTGATGGAGAAAATAAAAACAACGAGCCGACGCTCTGCAGCTCGTTGTTTTTGTTCTCTGCTGTCTAAACGTTTTGTTGTTGTTTGTTTTTATTTTAGTCTCTGAGTCTGAAAAGATTTCAACAACTTCTGGAACTTTCATCAGCTCCGACCCGAAATGTTTATTTTGGACCCGTTCATGTGTCCAGAACCACCAAACTGATTTATTCCTGATCAGCTGCAAGACTCTTTAAAACCACTTCTTATTTTTTTAAAAAACTGCTCTGCAGTGGATTTTTGTTTCATTTGACCTTTGACCTTTAGCCCAACAGCCAGCAGGAGCCCAAAACATAAACAAACAAACAAACAAGTCTAAACAAAAGCCTGACTTCATTTGTGTTTTTGTTTTCTTTCCTTAACGACCCTCCAGATGAATCGTGTGGCCCCCTGGGGGCCCCGGCCCCTCAGGTTGAAAAGACTGAAACTAATAATTTATGTTTATTTTAGAAAAATAAATCATCTTTAGAAACAAAGAAAAGGTTGTTTCTTTTATTATTAATCCTGTAAAGTTCTAAATTAATTTAAGCAGAAAACAAATTGTTTTGTGTTTTTATTTAAAGTTTTAGAATTTATTTATAATTTGACTTATTCTTAGTTTTGGTTTATTCGTAGCTTTTTATTTGTCCGAGCGTCAGTTTGTTCAGATTAAAACATTTTAAAATGTTTTTGTTTAATTTACATTTAATTTATTAATGAAGCGATTCATTTTTAGACTAAAACAAAATTATTTTAAATCTAAAATAAACATTTCCCGAATTATTTTTTTATTTAAATTAAAAACTTTTACAGGATCAGAAATAAAAATTTAATTTTATTTTGGTTTTTTTATACGGTTTTTCGTTTCAGGTCCAAACTTGCAGGAACCGGGTCAGAACCAGCAGAACAAACTGGTCCAACTCAGAAAGACAAACAACCTTTGTTTGTTTGTTTGTTTGTTATCAGGGGAGATATTTATTCCACATTCAATAAAAGCTTGATTTAATTTAATCTGCCTCTGCTGAGGTCCACACAGAACCAGAACCAGAACCTGGACCTGCAGACTCCGATCATTGGATCAGCTGTTTGAGTTACACGCACGCGCTCATACTGACAGATGACGTCTTAGTAGAACCGGAAATTAGTCACGTGACCCAAACACTTCCGGCAGGTTCCTCAGAGTTTTAGCCGAAAAGGAAACAACAACAACAACAACAAGAAAATAAATAAAGAATGAGGAGGAGGAGGAGGTGCAGCGAGCTCCGTGATGAAGATGAGGAGTCCATCACAGGTCAGCTGGAACCGGAAGCTTCACGAGCGACAAAACATTAAAGCCAAATGTCGGCGCGCGGAACATCAAAGACTGGCGTTTTCCCGCGGGTTGACAGCAGCCTCCTCTTCATCACCTCTGCTCCTCCTCCTCATCACCTCTGCTCCTCCGCGCACGCAGCAGCGCGTGTAACGATAACAAACCAGTCCGGCCGACGTGAGGATGACGTCAGAGAAAAGCAGAACCTCAGCTGGTTCAGTGGAGCTGAACTGTGACGTCACCGAGATGTGACTATAATTTGATAAACGTTTTTAAACATTTCGTTTCTTTGTGTTCATTTATTTCAAAAGTTAATGAAGCTTTAAATGAAAATAGTTCGTTCTGCTTTTTCACATTTAGAAGTTTTATTATCTGACAAATAAATATTTAGCCCTAAAATACAAAATAAATAAATTACACTTTGAAAATATTTAAAATTTACTTTAAACTTGGTTTATAAATTTTAATTCATAGATTGTTTAATATGTATTTTTTTAACTTTATTATTATTTTATTTAATTATAATGTTTATTTAATTACTCTTTTTATTTTATTATTATTGAAATTATTATTTAAATGTGTTTTTAAAATGCAGGAAAGTTTTTGCTAAAAGATTTTCAATAAATTAATTTAACTAAATATATAATGATCGTACAATTTTCTTTATTATAATTAAAAAATGAACAGGATGTGTTGTTAAACTTTTGTATTGAACTGTGAATATTTTATCATTTCAACATAAATCAATAAAATATTACTCTTTAAATTAAACTCAAATGTAGATTTAAATCAACTGAAATTTTAAAGTATTAAATTATTTACAGATTTTTAAAAATCCGCAGTAAAGCGTTACAAATGTCACCCAAATGTCACAAATGATCTATTTTAAAACCCATTAAAGTAATAAAACTATTTTATTAATTAACCATTAATTTTAATCAAAGTGTATTTTTCTATACAGTATTTAATTTTCAAACAGTGAAAAAGCCGTAAACACTTTATTACATTTCAAGAAAAAAAAAAAATAAATAAAAAATTCTTACATATTTTCAGTTTTTTTAATGAATTAAAGTGCAGATAAATGTTAAATCAGAAGAATTATTTAAGTAAATTTTAGATTAAAATAATAATTATTTATTGAAATATTAATTTTTATTATCGATTCTTTTGATTTTGATCAAAAAGAACAAAAATAAATTCAGTAAATGTTTTTAATCTTTTCTGTTATTTTAGAATGAAATAAAATGTTTAATAATTAAAATATGATTTTAGTCCATCTGTCTCTAAAATATAAATTTATCTTTTTTTACAGAATCAATAAAAATAAACTTGTTTCTCAGAGAAGACGGCAGCGGTTCTAGACGGTGTCCACATCTGGATTCTTCTGATAGAGCTTTAAGCAGCATCTGAACACGAGCGAACAGAACCAGAACTGGTTTTAACGCACAAGGTCCAGAACTGATCCAGACCTGGTTTTGGCGCAGTGACCCCTGAGGGTCCAAAGACCATCCTCGGCCTTCAGCCTCATCATTTGATCTAGTTCTGCATCATCTGGAGCTTCTTCCTATCCGGGTCAGTGGTGTCCAGGTCCAGAAGTCACTGGCAGGGACACCAGGTCTCCATCACAGGGACACCTGGACAGGTCTCCAGTCCATCACAGGGACACCTGGACAGGTCTCCAGTCCATCACAGGGACACATGGAGACAAAGCGCAGAACCTGTTCCCATCTTTACTTCTTTTTTACACCCTGTCCTCTCCGACCTGATCAGGCCCAGATGGACAGAACCTGGATGATCCAGCTGGTTCTGATTCGGGTTTTCTTCAGATCTGCTGCCTTCAAAATAAAATGTTTTATTTTATTTTTCTGTAAAACTGATCAACTTTCTCAGTTTAAACTTTTAATTTCTGTATTTTTGCAGTGCGGGAGTTATAAACTGTTATTTTGTTTCTATTTTATTATTTTAGTTTTAGTTTGGGGGGGTTCGTAGTCAAAGCTGCCGCTGGTGCCCTGTCCCGGTCCAGACCCGGTTCCGGCCCACTTACTCTCCTGCTGGGTGGTGTCGCTCCCGCTGGTCAGCCCCGGGGACTCCAGCAGGCTCCTGCCCGCCTCCCCGACGCCGTCGTCGGCCTGCGGGCCCACCATGTCCCCGGCCTCCTCCAGGTCCAGCAGGTGGCTCACAGAGAAGTTCTTCTTGGCCTGCAGCTGGTCCAGGTTCGAAGTGATGGGGTTCTCCAGGCGGTTCGGTATCGTGGCTTGCCTGTCCATCACGTGCGCATAGCTGGAAGTCATGGCACGCGAGGAGGAGAAGGAGAACCAGGAGAAGGAGATCCGCGCGTGCAGAGCGCACGAGCTGCGTCCACAGACACGAACCCGAGGTTCTGTTCACATCCAGGACCGCCGCGGAGGCTCGAACCAGGTTCCGATCAGGCCCGGGACCCCCAATCCATCCGGGGAGCGTCAGGAACCTCCAGAGTTCTGCTGGTCCCGGAACTTGGAGCAGGTTCGAAACCCTTCAGTGAAAAAAGAAGGAGGCTGTCTCCGGGTTCTGGTTCTGGTTCTGGTCGGGTCACATCGGAGCCGGACGGGCTGCTGCTGCTGCTGAGGATGATGATGACCAGATGCGCTGAGCTCCGAGTGCGCGCGGGGTCCTGAGCCGGACCAGGAGGAGGCGGGACGGAACCGCCCCCCCCTCTGTCTCATATGAGCCCCGTCATTACGTGGCACACGCGCGCGCGCGCGCACTCAAACCAACTGAAGGGAAACTCCTCCTGAGACGATCTCTTAATGAGCTGTGAACAGAACCGTCAGTTGGTTCTGACAGGTGTGTGTGTGTGTGTGTGTGTGTGTGTGTGTGTGTGTGTGTGTGTGTGTGTGTGTGTGTGTGTGTGTGTGTGTGTGTGTGTGTGTGTTGGATTGTGTGTGAGGAATGTCCACACCAGCATGGTTTTTGAATGAAAGGTTTGTTTATATTGGTATTGCTAAACACGTCAACATAAACATTTTACCTTATATACAGTTAATTGTAAATAACATTTTCACTGTTCAATATATAATTTATTCTGTTTTTTGTATGTATCATGTATCTGAGCCACATGTACCACTTGTAACTACTGAAAAAAAAATCACCTTTAGCTCATGGATGTAGCAGCTGAGTCCATGGACTGACTCAGTACTACTTCTTTTTTCTATTCACTTCCACATTTAACCAACATTTAATGTCTAACGCTAAACTCAATAAACAACCTCTAAAGTGTTGCTTTAGAGAGGAATTTGTAGACTTCCTCTATAAGGTCCATTCTGTGATAAAAGCAGTAAATTTGCCAAAAACAAATTTGCCAGTTCTTTTACATTTGTTCAATACAAAAACAAAATACTCAACAAAACGGAAACACAATTACTCTTAGAAAGCTTAAAAAATAAAGGAAAAAGTCTACCAAAGCCTTTTTTTTTTTTAACCAAAGACTAAAATAAATGTTTCCATTTCTTGCTGTGGCAGAAACAGAGTGGTAAAATGTAGTGGACATGAAAAGAAACTCACGTAGTCAGGAAATATAACAGTAAATATAAATGGCTAACCTTTAGCTGGACCTAACTGTACTTGTTTTTATTTATCTTTTATGAGAATAAAAATATGGTTATTGGTAGTATATTGCCTTTAAGAAAATCCCTTAGAGCCAGTTTAAGGCAACATGGTGCATTACTGTTTGCTTGCCTCACAGCAAGAAGGTCGTGGGTTCAAGCCCCCGGGTGGGCCTGGGGTTTTTCTGTGCAGCGTTTTCATGTTCTTCTCATGTTTGCGTGAGTTTTCTTCCATGTACTGTACTCTGCTTTCCTCCTACAGTCCAAAAAACATGCATGTTAGGCTGCCTTCAGGTGCAGGCCTACTTAAAAAAATGTGTGTTCTCAATGGGATTGTCCTGGTTAAATAAAGGTTAATATTAATAATTATTTCAAAGCATTAGCTGTTTATGTTTCCAAAGCAAAAGCACCAGCTCTATCAGCATAACTCTGAAACTTTTTTTAACCTAACAAAAATTACAAAGTATTGCACAAAGTTATGCACACTGTTTTATTTACTGCTCTGCCAATCTAAGTACAGATGTATCCTGTCTTCCTGCTAAACTAATATAAATTCAGCTTCTGTGTTCGATGTGAGTCTGTGGTTTGGGGGTCATGTGTCTGAACCCTGTAAGGTCACAGGATCAGATCCAAACGGCATGACCCACTGAACTATTTGTAACTAATCATAGGCCACAAGCCACACAGCATGCAGTGAGCCCAGTTGGTTTGCACTCATCAATATATAATGAGTCAACATGTCATTCATGTTTCTGAGGGCACTCCTGAGATGAATGCCATTGCTGAAGCCGTGTGTCATTTTATTGCATGAGGTGTCAAACACTCAGCACACCCAGGTTGGCTGGTATTGTTGGTAAAACACATTTCCTTCTCACATTTAACATGAACTTTAAACTGGCTGGGATCATATTTAATGTACCAATCTCCTAATCTATAAATGTTCTGGTAGCATCATGTGTTCGATATTGTGTATCCAGTATCATCTGCTGCGTTTGATCATTTATAGAAAGACATGTTACCACTGATCATTCTTACCAGATTATATTTGGATTTGAAAGTAAAGCATTTTAAATACATACATGGCATACCAATATGTATATATAATTTTCTTTTTGTAATACAGTCATGAAAAACGTCCAACTAGATTCATGTTTCTAAACAGCACAATGCGAGTTATGTTTCGTCCTTTTTATATGTGTAAGTGACCTTCTATGGAACTAATATATATATTTATTGTAAAACTTTCAAAACTATTAAATTTAGACCTAAACATCTTTGTGAGTTGCAATGCATCAGTACTATGAACAAATTTACCTGGCATCTCAGCATATTTAATATATACTGCATAATATGCACCAGATTGTAAATATAATAATAAAAGGACTAATATGAATGCAAAATCAGGTAACATTTCATTTTAATATTTATTTGAAATGGTTAACAGGATGTTTAAGTGGACTAGATTTATTTACTTTAGATATACAGGTAGTCCCCGGTTTCCGGCGTCATCGGTTTAAGGCGTTTCGCGTTTACGGCTCCGCCCCCAGAGACATCATTGCGCCGTTCGTTGCCTTTTTTATGCAGCATTTTATATTTTTTCGTTTTTTTTAGGGTATTTTGTTAGCTAACTGCTTGGAAACACATTAAAACACATTAAAACGGCCGTTCGA
>JARVLU010000803.1:2353383-2366103 GCA_031762415.1 Simpsonichthys santanae
AAAGAAAGTTGGTGGATAGAGTTAAAACAAAAAGTCCCTAAAGAAAGTTGGTGGATAGAGTTAAAACAAAAAGTCCCCAAAGAAGAATGTGTATGTTCATAATAAAAGCGTGTTTCATTGTGGACTAGCTTTACATGTTAGGCTTTTACCTAAGTTTTTCAAACTGTCAGGCATGTTAAAACGTTTATTTTGATAGTCAGCGGAAGTGACGTTTTGCACTTCCGCCTAAAACAACTGCAGGACGCTGACTCAGGAATGACAAGCAGCACTGATTTCACCAGACTGAGGCTGTTGCACCTGTGAGTGAAGATGGACTCTGCGGCGGTGGAGATAGACGGCAGCGTCATGGAGGGAGTGAGTAACTGACATTTTATTCCGTCGAGAAATGAGAGAAAAGCCACTGTTGTTCCGCGCCCATGACGCGGCGGACGCTAACAGGGCTAGCTGCCGGTTCTGAACGATGTCGCCTCTGTTTCGTCTTCGCTGTCGGCTCTCCGCAGGGCGGACAGATCCTCAGGGTCTCCGCGGCGCTCAGCTGCATCGTCGGAACCGCCGTCAAGATCGCTAAGATCCGGGCGGGGAGGAGCACACCGGGGCTCAGGTGAGTTCGCGTCCCGGCTGCTAACAGGCTAATGTTAGCCTATTCTTTAAAATTGATTCAATTTGCATTAATTATATATATATATAAATACTATAGTAAAAACGTTGATTGTTGTAAATATCATAACATTGTTCTTCGTAAAACAAACCCATCTGGATGCGGACGAAAGTTTATTTGATTTAAATCGTTAGCATATTTTGTTGAAAACAACAACAACCAGACTCTGCTCAAAAAACACCGAAAATAAGCTAATGAGCTTCTGAAGAGAACAAATGACTAGAAGAATTTATGAAATCTATTACAAGCCTTTAAAATACCCGTTTTCTTGTCAAGTTTTCATACTAAACCTTATAAAAGCTGATTTAAAACAATATCAGGACCCATTTAATTCAATTTGTTTGGTAACACCTAAAGTTTAGAACAAGTTAGACAATTTTGATGCAGGTTGACTAAACAATTATTTACTTTTAATTACTGTATTTTTAAACATGACCAGCTCTAATGTAGTTCAGATGCAAAAAAAGAAAAGAAAAAAAAAAAGAAAAGTACAAAAATCCTCCTCGTTAAAATTACAGATGTATAAAATGTTTCACAAATCACTTTTTTTTTAAAAATGCTCTCCTTGGAGT
Source organism: Simpsonichthys santanae (assembly GCA_031762415.1). Taxonomy (NCBI): domain Eukaryota; kingdom Metazoa; phylum Chordata; class Actinopteri; order Cyprinodontiformes; family Rivulidae; genus Simpsonichthys; species Simpsonichthys santanae. Next base: position 2,354,614 of record JARVLU010000803.1, read on the forward strand.
AAAGAGTAATTTGATCCAGGTTTAAACCCGCAGAGTACAGTATTGTTTTTTGAACAGGGTCAGGTCTAGTGTGGTCCACGTGTGATAACTGAATGTTTTTTCTTTGTCTGAACCATCATCAGGCTCGTCTGTAGTCCTGCTATACGTCTGTATTTGTCCTTTTCAGACCGCAGCACCTGACTGGCCTCCAGTTGGTCTCAGATCTGTGTTCGGGCAGTCTGCAGGGAGCCACCATCGGCTCCACGGACATCAGCCTGTCTCCAGGAAAGATCCGGTCCGGGAGCCACACAGCCGACACGCAGACCGCAGGGTGAGGCCGTCGGCAGCTGCTTCCTGCCTCTGATATGATTTTTGATGATTTGTCATTTTTTTTAATCTGCGTTTTGTTTTTGTGTCAGGAGTGTGTGTCTGCTGCTGCAGGTCGCTCTGCCCTGCGCTCTGTACGCTGACGGCGTCTCGAAGTTCTGCCTGAAGGGAGGAACCAACGCAGAGATGGCGCCTCAGATCGACTACACGCTCAAGGTCGTCTGCAGGAACAAAACGTTCTGAATCGTTTGTCCAGACCCAGTTAGGATCTGGGTCTTCTTCTGAGTTTAGACGTAGTTTTTGTGAGAAATGGTCCCTTTGTGTCCAGCACTCCTGTGATGTTGGGCATCCTGGATTAGACATTGTTTTAAATCCAAACACAGACAGGAGTCCTGTGTTCGTTTCAGTGGGTCGAATCTTTTTTAACAAAAACTACAGAAAACAAAACAGAGGAGTGAATCATGACTCAGCATAAACAGTTTCCCTGTTTTTTTTTTTTTTTTTTCATGTGTTTGCCATCTTCTCAGACTTTGTGCTATTTTAGTCATTCATAAAACATTCAGCTGGTTCAGGTGAGGGCTGCTGTGATTTTGGGGTTAAATATTTAACTTTATTAATGTTTTCCTCACAGAAATACATTTAAACCTCTTCAGTTCCTATAAAAACCTTCTCTTTGAAATCTGCCTTAGCTACCATTTTGCTAATTTTAACTTTTAGCTAGCCTTTTGATCATTTTCGTATTCAGCTAATCATTAGCTGTTTATAGCTAGTTTTGATATTTTAAGCTTTTAGCTAAGCCTTTGCTACTTGGAGTTTGTTGCTCCTATCCTGCTAATTTTAGCTTATGGTTGATCTTTTAATACTTTTGGCCAGAGTTCTGCTACTTTTAGTAATTGGTACTTTTTACTTTTAGGTAGATTTTTCTTACTTTTAGCTATTTGTCAGCTTTTTGATACTTTTAGCTACATTTAGCTTGTTTTTTATTACTTTTATCTTAACCAGTCTTGATACTTGTAGCTAACAGTAATCATTTGCTGCTTTGAATTAGCCTTTTGCTACATTTAGGTTTTAGCTCTTTTTGCTTGCATTTTTCTTTTTGAAGCTTGTAGTGGGTGTTTTGATCTTAATAGCTTTTAGCTGCCGTTCAGGTCCTTTTAGTTTCTAGCCAAACGTTTGCTTCAGCGTTTCTCCGGTTCTGTCCGTCTGAATGGAGCTGCTCGCTGGGTTTCTGTGGATAAAATGTAAAAACGGTTTTAGAGTAAAGGTCGTTGAACTTTTTTTTTTAATAACATCCAAACTAAAAAAAAATGTTTTGTCTTCAGGTCTTCAAACCCATCGCTGAGAAGTTTGGCGTCCATTTTGACTGCAACGTCAGAATGAGGTCAGTTTTTTTTTATTTTTTACTTTTATACGTCCGTTTGTCACTTGTGTCTGTTTGACTCTGTCTCTGTTTCAGGGGCTACTACCCTAAAGGTGGAGGGGAGGTTCTGGTGTCGGTGGAGCCGGTGAAGGAGCTGCGACCCGTCACGCTGACGGAGAGAGGAAACATCACAAAGATCCACGGCAGAGCATTTGTGGCGGGAGTCCTGCCCTTCAAAGTAAAGTTCCCTCATACAGGAAGTCGGGTCGTCCTCAGCCGCGTTGTTGTTTTTGTTTGTTGATCTGAGTTTGTTTGTTTGTTCTCAGTTGGCGAAAGACATGTCGGCCGCTGCTGTTCGAACCATCAGGAAGGAAATCAAAGACCTTTATATCAACATCCAGCCGCTGCAGGAGAAGGAGAAGGCGTACGGGAACGGCAACGGCATCATGTAAGCCCCGCCCAACCGATGACATCACCACAATATCTGTTTAGAGGAAGACGAGAAAATGTCTTAAAACGTGACAGCGAACACCGCAGGGCGGTCTGACTGGCTCTGGTTCTCTGACTGGCTCTGGTTCTCTGACTGGGTCTGTGTCTCTGACTGGGTCTGTGTCTCTGACTGGGTCTGTGTCTCTGACTGGGTCTGTCTGTGTCTCTGACTGGGTCTGTGTCTCTGACTGGGTCTGTGTCTCTGACTGGGTCTGGTTCTGTTTCAGAATCATCGCGGAGTCGTCCACAGGTTGTCTGTTCGCAGGCTCAGCTCTGGGAAAGAAAGGTGAGGTCAGCTGACCAGCAGGTGGCAGCACCACAACACAAACGTCACTAACTTGAACCAAAGACTTTTTTTTTTTTTTTTTTATGTTTTGGACTCTGGTTCTGTCTCATGTTCTGCTTCTCGGACCCACCTGTAAACCCTCACCTGTGTGGTCCAGGTGTGTATGCAGATAAAGTCGGAATAGAAGCTGCTGAGATGCTGCTGAGGAACATCAGACACAACGGCTGCGTGGACGAGTACCTGCAGGACCAGGTGAGACCACACACATGCACCCACACACACAAACACACACCTGTCCACCTGATGACCTCACTGACTCCTCCTCCTCAGCTCATCATCTTCATGGCGTTGGCAAAGGGGACATCTCGGATTCGGACCGGCGCCGTCACGCTGCACACGCAGACGGCCATTCACATCGCAGAGCAGCTGACTCAGGTCAGACTTTCACACTGATGATTAAAATATAAAATAAAATGTAATAAAGACGAGGCTCATGACCCAAACTGATGCTTAAAGTGTCCAAACCTTTAGCAGCAGATTCAAGCCTGCATCACCCAAATATTTGGTCACCCTTCATGTCCGCGTGTTTTAAAAAAAACGTTTATAATATGGCTAACTAACGAAAAGAGACCTGCGTGTTTGTTTATGTTTGTTTGTTTATGTTTGTTTGCAGGCCAAGTTCACGATAACAAAATGTGAGGACGAGCTGAGCAGCAACGTCACCTTCATCATCGAATGTCAGGGATCAGGAGTGGTTAACCCCAACCTGTAGCAACATGCACGCGCACATGCACGCACACACTGCTGGACTCATAGCTGTTCCCGACCCTCTTTGTTTTTGTGTCTCAGGGGTTTTTCCTTAAAAAAAAGAAGCCGTAATAAGTAAATAAATAAATAAAGCTCTTCATTTACTCTCATTTCTGACTTTTTTATTTTTATGTATTTAAAGAGCCTTTCATTTTATTTCAATATCTTTCACTTGAATGAAAGAAACTGGAAGCTCATGACTTTTCATGTTTAATGAAAAAAATAAAGTTTTTGTTTCAGGAAGTCAAAATGTGTTTATTTTTAAAAAGAGATAAGTTTTAAATCTCTTATCTAGTTTAAAATGTATTTTTTGGCGCAGTTGGTTCTGGACTGGATTGTCTCTGTTTTGGTGTTGAATTCTGGGTAATGTAGTTTGAACATGAGGCTCCGGGATCAGTTGGTGGAAAAACAAAACAACGTGATCTGTTCTAGGTTCTGCCTGAAGGATCTGGACCAGGACTTTCTTGGGCCCCCGCCTTGTTTCCGTGGCGTCACCGTCTCGGTGTCGTGTTCCGAGTCCTGACCTCTTCCACTCACCTGGCGCAGGTGAGCCCACGTACAGCTGGAGGTCCAGCTCAGGCCTGAATGTGTTGAAACCTGAGGATGCTGGAAACTCACACCTGCGTCCCCTCCGGGACCGGCAGAAACCTGATCCGGGTCACCTGACGCCTCCTGGGCTCGATGTCCTCGCCAGTCCGCTCACCGTCCCGCAGCATGGTGGACACCGGCGCCTGGAGGACGCACCCGGACAACACCTGGGTGTCCCCGCCAGGACCGGGACCTGGACCAGCACCAAACCGTGTTTGGATCTCGCTGATCGCAGGTGAGTCTGACCTCGTCTGTCTGGATTATGGGCCGACCCAAACGGGTCTGTGTGGACATGAAACTAACCTGGTTCTGAGTCGGGTCTGGATCCAGTCCAGACCGAGGACTCCAACATCAGCGTCTAACCCGACTCGTTTACCTCAAACGTCTGGAGTTATTTCACCAAACTGAAGGTTCTCCTGTTCAGACGGACTTTGAAGACGTCTGGTTCTGTCCCAGGTGTCCATCTGGTCCATCACCTGAACAGCTGAAGGTGTTCATCCATCGCTGGCGTAGTTCCTTCAACGATGATCATATAAAGATGATGGATCAACTCTGTTTCAGCAAGAAAACTGAACTTCTCTGTCAAAACAGACAAAGTTTTATAAAGTTCACCTTCATCACACATTTTACACTTAAAGAAAAAACTTGTTAAAATGTGAAGAAAGTGATGCAAGAACTTTATTTAGGTATATTTATGACAAAACGCTTCGTTTCAACCAAAATGAAAACTGAGTTTAAAAGTTTTAAAAACTAATGAACGCAGTAAATTGTTTTAAATCGAAACTGAAGAAAATAAAAACAGACAAACATCGTACAGATGATCCTGTTTTTAATTTATCTAACATTTAATTTTACTTGAATGTTTTTGTTTATAGTTTGTTGTGAAATAAAAAAAACAAAACTAGTTTTAAGGTATGAGTTTGACCTGTGGGTGAAACTTTAAGCATCAGCAGAAAACTGGTTTCTTTAACGCTCAATGACTAAAACTGAATCAGTAAAACCAGAGCTAAAGTCAGCTAAATAGGAGCTTAAGTTGTCAAAGCTACACCTAACATTAGCTAAACGACAGCAATAGTTAGCGAAACGACAATTAATGTAAGTAAAGCGTGAGCTAATAGCTAACATGAGAAAAAGGGCTAAAAGCTGAAACCAGCAACACAAGCTAAATGTTAAAATAAGCAATTTGCTTCAGTTGCTAAAACCAGCTGAACAATATCTAAAAGCTACATTAAAAGCTAAAAATCAAATACAGTATAGCAGAACATTAAAAATTTAAATTGGCAAAATATTAGCTTAAAGCCAAAACTCTAAAATTTAAAAAAATTAAATAAGGAATTGAAATAATTAGAAAGAGCTAAAATTTGCCAAACAGTAGCTAAATGCTAAATCCAGCAGTGCTGTATCTAAAAGCTTGTTTATTGTTAAAATAAGCAGAATATAGATAAAAACTTAAATGTGCATAACAGTACGGTAATTAAAAGCTATAATTAGCTACAAAGTAGCTAAAAGCTAAATTTTGTAACACAAAGGTAAATGTTAAAAGCTGAAATTAGCAACATAGTAGCTAAAAGCTAAACCCAGCAGCACAAAGGAAAATTGTTAAAAATAACTAGAAGCTATAATTTGCTACATAGTAGCTAAAGGTAAAATCAGTAACACAAAGGTAAATGTTAAAATAAGCATGTAGCAAGAAATCCAGGTCAGGTTTGTAAATGAGTAATGTTCTCAGTCATTTTCCCTGGCTGGTCAAATAAATAAATAAAGAAATTTAAATAAGTATAAGTGTGACTAGAAGCTATAATCACAACAACAGTAGCTAAAAGCTAAAATTAAGCACATTTGCTAAATAGCATACATTTTTCAGGAATGTTAAAAGGTCTCAATGCATTTCTGTGAGAAAAAGAAAACACATAAATAATGGTAAATAGTTCTAAAAGTGTAAAAGTTTCCAAACCCCTCACACAACAGCTGCAACTTCGGACGTTTTGATGCAGATAGTTCAGAGAAGAGAAAACTGCTGATGTTTGAGAGGCTGTAGGACATTTGAACTTCAAAGGTTGAAACGACACACGAGTTATTTAATGCATATTAAAATGTCAATTTAGTTATAATTATTCACAATGTATTTGTAAAAGATTTCGTAAATTTTGTTTAGGCGATACATAAAAAAAACAACTAACGGTTTCTTGTAAAACCTTACCAGTTATGCAGGATATACTTTAGTCCCATGTTTCTTAGTTTACACTGAAGGCAGCACGTTGCTGATTGGCTGTGGTTGCCACGAGCGGTAGAGGCTCCCGTTGCCACGGTAACGCCTCCTTAAAGGAGGGATTTAATCGGAGTTTCATACACTCGAAGCGTCGGAAAGCTCTCGGGATGGTTAGAGCTAATATGTTAACCCGGGAGCATTAAACCGGTGGGAAACGGGGAAAACGGTGGAGGGGAAGAGTCCGCTATGAGTGAAAAGACGCCGCAGGGACGGATGGGACACCAAGTAGAAAGTTTTGAAAACTATCTTTTTAGAAAAAAAAAACTCTCAGCCCGGGTGGATGCTAACGGCTAACGAGCTGCTAGCAGAAAGTTTCTGGAGCTCAGGGTGGGAGGCGTAGCGCCGCAGGAATTAGACGGAGCCGCGTCAGTGGAGGGTGTGACGCAGTCCCTGGTCCAGTCTGCCCAGTTCGGGATGGCAGAGGACAGCGATATGAAGGGAACAGCAGAGTTTATCAAAGGTAACTTATTTTAAAAAACAATTTAACACGGCAGCTTAAACAAGCAAAAATAAATAATAACACGTTGATTATAAAGATACAAGTAATCAAGACGTGAATGACTAAACCGGGTGCTTCATAACAGAAAAAATAAAACTAATTTTGTCTACAGGTTTTCCATTTTTAATTAGCAAACAATCAAAACTATTGCCAAATAAACACCTTAAATAACGTTAAATTTAAATGTTTGGTCCTATATACGGCATTAGGTACAGTTGAATTTTTACTTGTTAACTGGAGCAATCCATTTTAAACAATATTTCTATATAGTCTGTAAACAGATAAAACAATTTATTGGTACTAAATATTAATCATTTTTTTAGATTCATTTCTCCATGTTCATATGTTGTCATTATCAGTTTCTTTGTGTTTCTGTGAAACAACTATAAATAGTACAACTTGAATGTTATGAGTTGATGGATGAGATTAGTTTTGATTTAAAAACAGATTTGTCTTTTATTATTTCCTCCATCCTGCAGCTATAGTCACTGATGACAGGAATTGTTTCCAGCCAGTCGTCACCAGTTTGAACCTCCTTGTTGAAAACTTGTTTAAGCTGGATTATTGTATTTATTTATTCATCTTATAATGATGAAGTTTATCAAATGTAAAGTAAAAAAATCATTTTAAAAGTAAACTGGTGTTGCAGGCTAATGACAACTTAAAAACGACTGACTTGTATGGTTTGAATCAAATTTTATTAACAGGCTTTTATTACAATATACAGTATACTGCATATATACTATATACTGTATATATAATCAGTACTTTTGTTTTGTTTTTTCGTACTGTACAGAGCATTCAGTTTTTCCTTGGACTTTTGATTTTCTTTTAGTTTCCGTTCTTTTTAACCAAATGATTTCAGGGGAAAGTTTTGAACTTTGACCTCTGAATCATTCAGGCATCTAAAGGCAAACTCAAGGGATGAACCAGAGCTGTGTGTGAGCCTAACAAAACACAATCTGACACTGTATGGAGATGTAAATGTTGTTTTTCTCCACCTGAACCTTTACCTCATTTTAACATCTGATAAAAATGAATTTCTTATTCTTGTGTAGCTTGTTTAACGACTGATTCACAGAAAGTCTATAAAACTGTGATACTCAAGGCGTGTAACGATGTTTTCACAGGTTTGGTAGTTTCTCACTGCCCGCCACATCAGCCGGATTTATCAGATCAGTTGTTTTGGTTAATTGTTCACATTTTTAAAAACTGGAGGCTGAAGTTTTAATTTTTTGTTTTTATTCCATTCAAACAAAACTCAGCAGGTAAAAAGCTCTCAGCAGTTTTAGTCACTTTTTTTTAACGTTTCTGATTAAAAACATTTGTAAAATCTACCTGGTTTTATCTGCAGCGAGACAAATGGTTTCAGATTTGTGCATCTTCACAGTAATTTTATTGAGGGAATAAGTAAATCCAGATGGATGTGGTCATTTTATTGAGATGAGCTTTTAAAAACAAAATAAAATGCAGGAAGGAAACTCAGTCGAGAGTTTGTAAAACTAATACTTGGTTTGAAGCTGAAGGATTTTGTCTTCACCTGTAATGAAAGTTACAGTATAAAAATATTATTTCCTGCCACAACTTTCTGTTTATCTTCACGTCTTCAATCAAATTGATTTCTCTTTTTCCCGCAGACCGTCTCTACTTTGCCACGTTACGCAGCAAACCCAAAAGCACGGCCAACACGCACTACTTCTGCACTGACGACGAGTTTGTCTACGAGAAGTAAGTCTTCCACACCTGCTGGTTACCTGCCGCACGGCATTCTGGGTGCTGAAACCCAACAGCTGTTTACATTTAGAAAAACTGCATGTTTGAACTTTAAGGTGACTCACAGGTTGGACCGATAAATGATCAAGTTTGAATATATTTGTTTACCTTCCAGTCTGATTCCACATTGTTTACGTTGTGTGCAGACCCGTATTTCAGGGATAAATATCAACAGATCTGGAAAACTGAAGTAAACGGCTTCAAACTGCACCATCTGCTATAGTTCATATTTATCATGGCACACCTTTAATCTGCTGAAGCACTCTTTAGGCAGATTAGCACCAATTCTTTAAAGGATTATTACAGATTATAAGCTGTTTTCAGACGTGGGCATTTGGATGTTTTCTCTAACGCTCCTCAGACGGGTTTGAGGAACAACTCTGTGATCACGATTTTTTTTTTTTAACGTGTTCACCAGCCGGTGAGACCGCACCCTAAAGACACGCACGGCCGATCGCAGACATTTTAAAAACTGTTAAATATCAGTTGATGAAATCGATCTACCTCTAGTTTCTGATTTAGTTTTGTTAATTAAGGATTTTTGTACTGTCTTCAAAAGTCATAAATTAAATAAACTGTCTTAAATTTGCTCAGAATTTCTGTTTTAAGTTCAAATTTAAGTTTAGTTTGACTCGTATCAGTCTTTTTAAAGGTTTAAAAGTGTTAAATTTAACACTGAAACTTGCAGAAGCCCTTCAGTGTGATTACTAGTTCTTGTCTGAATTTATTTTTCAATTTTCTTTATTTATGTTTCTATTAGTATTATTATTTTTGTGATGATTTAGGATTTGAGTCCTACTGTGATCGTTCACAAGAAGTGAAATTCTCTGAGATGCGGTGAAGTCGTGTCAGGATATAAAAGTTTTGTGAACGATCACAGACCAGAGAGGCGACTTGTTTTTACCGCCTGGTCTGAACAAAATGAAAGTTTTTGTTAAGGAGGAAATACTTCAGGGCTTTCAGAGGAGGCTTTCACTTTCTGCAGCTCAGCGTCATGCTCCCCTGCAGCGGGACGTGGTGGTGGGCGGCCCGAGGAGCTCCCAGCGGTCTAACCTGTCCTCTGTTCTCCACAGCTTCTATGCAGACTTCGGACCTCTGAACCTGGCCATGCTGTATCGATACTGCTGCAAGCTGAACAAGAAGCTAAAGGTGAGTTTCTGCTGCTGCTGACTCTCCCTCTGCAGGAATGTCCAGAATGTGGAGCAGGACAGATGTTGCGTGATGCAACCTCCTATTCACATAAAAACAGAGCAGCAGGTTCACTCTCTCTGTCCTGATGGTTCTGCTCCTCCTCCGGACCTTTAAACTTTTGTTTGGTGTTTGCTTGTTCGTTGCCGTGGAGCCACCGTCAAACCAACCAGCCGGTCCTGATTCACGTGTTGAGCTTCATTCAGTCTGATGTAGGGCTGGGTGATATGAACCAAGATTAATATCTCAATATTTTAAGATGAACGGCGACTTATGATATATATTTAAAAAAAATTATTTCCATAAATTCAATCTCTCTTTCACCTTCGACAAAGACGGTCGCTCTTACTCACCCTCCCTCCCTCAGTTTTTTTTTTTTCTCTCGTCCTATCAACCTCAGCTTCTCTTTACACATCTTCCGAATCGAAAATGATGGATTTGGTCAGCTGGTCCCACAACACAATTGATATATTTTCCCACCAGGCAACAGGGTGCTGGAGAGCCCTCATGCCCTGAACGGACCCACACAGCTGGATAGGTCTTGGATTCTTGGAGTGAGTGGAAGATGGTATGCCTGTTTGTTCTGTCTGTGGAGGACGTAGATGTGTACATGACTGGATTTATGGTAACAGGGATTCTGCTTTTTGGAATCAGCTGACACCTCAGAGATATCAACACATTAGGAAGACGTTGGCAGCAGTTTGTGCCGTGGTAAAGCTGCCAGCCTTATGTGAAGGTTTAATCCGTGCCTCGAGCTCTGACTCATGTGCTTACTGACAAGGGCGTCAGAAGCATCTGTAATGTGTGTGTGTGTGTGTGTGTGTGTGTGTGTGTGTGTGCGTGTGTGTGTGTGTGTGTGGGGGGGGTGTTTCCTTTTAATTCCACACATTTAAAGCATGTTTTTCACCAATTTTATTCTGCTGTGGGTTTTAAAGACATTTTAACTTTAATACATTTTAACACACAGCCTCAGATCAGCACTATTTGTGTTTATAGAGAAATAAAAAACATCGACACTAGACTTTTTTTTTAAACTTGTGTTCAACATTACTCATCTAAAGGATGTTTCTCATGAAGCTTGAAGACCATAAGGTGTGGGGTTTAAAGACCTTTCAACTTTACTGCACCTGAACACACAGCGTCTCTTTCACCTGCAGCGTCTTAATTGTCAGTTACTGCTGAGCTAAGATGCTACAGACGTAGCGCTGCACTTCTCTCAAGCATCCTAACATGAAGACATGTTTATGTTCCTAACCCCTCCCGGTCAACAACTGCCCGCACTAAACTCTCTAAGCTGGCGAGTAACACAGAGGTGTCTCTCCATCTTCCACCTGTGTGCGATCAGCCGAAGCTGGAGACAAAACAGAATGACTATGCATACCGAGGTCAACCGCAAGCTGGACAAGATTCTGAGAATTGTAGGCCACTTGCGGCTCCTGGACTCACCAGCATGAAGGATTCAATCTTGGAGAAAGCTAAATCGAGCACGGACCGTGTGGAATGTCGACTAATCTGGCTGTTTGGATTCACCATTGTGCACCAGCAGAACTTAAAGGCAGACAGAAAACAGAGTCTGGAGGCTCAAACAATTGTTGTTTATCTGAATTTGGGCTCCCTGCTGGACTTGGACAGACCAATTTAAATCAAATTGCTCCTGGAGGATGTGTAAACTAGAAGATCAGCCTGCCCCACCCCCGAGGGCATCTGTGGCCTTATCAGAACCATCATGCTGATAGTTACTGTACCATCATATTTTTGGCTTCCTCCACCCTCGTGTTCTCTTTTTCTCATCTGTCTGTATGTTGTATGTAACAGGTCTCTCTTGTAAATGAGTCTGCGAGGCCATCGTCAGGCCAGGACTCTGTGGTCTACACTCATCTCCAGGCCAGCGGTCACTCTTTCAGGGATGAAGATGTTCACATCCT
>JARVLU010000803.1:2380756-2397774 GCA_031762415.1 Simpsonichthys santanae
ATATTAATGTTTTTAAATGTGTTTTAATGTGTTTCCAAGCAGTTAGCTAACAAAATACCCTAAAAAAAACGAAAAAAGATAAAATGCTGCAAAAAAAGTCAGCGAGGGTTGATGACGTCACAGGGGGGCGACGGCCGTATACGCGAAACGCCGTAAACCAAGTCCGCCGTAAACCGGGGACCACCTGTATAAAGTAAAGAGTATTGGTCCAAGCACTGAACCCTGAGGAACTCTGTGACTAATTTTGATGTGTGTAGAATATTATTTACATTTACAACTGGAATCCATCAAATAAGTATGGTTTAAACCATTTCAGAGCCAGTCCTGTAATCATAATTTCATAGTCACGTCTCCATAATAGAACTAGAACAAACTCTTCTAGTAACAACTTTAACATGAAGAGATATTTGCAAAATGTGAATGTTTTGACTGTGCTTAAAAATACCATGCAGCAAATAATAGAGTTTATTTTCATGGCAATCTAAATTTGAACACCAAAGATGTCAATAAATAAGCTTGGTTGTGTGGGGTTCCTGTAATCATAAGGTTTGCCAAGGTCGGGGGGGAGGTGCAACACACTCAGACAAATTTTAAGAACCTGGTTGTTTCACAAATTGTTGTGTAGTGTTCATAATTAACACCTTTGCCAAGATTTGTCTATATGCTCAATTCAACTGTGGTAATCCACTTTTCCTTCTCCATATAATCTGTATTCTGATGATTTTGTGCTTTTTGCCATCAAATCACTATTGTCAGTGCTTTTGCAGATTGCTCTTGACACTCCCATCGAACACAATCAGTTGCTCCCCAAAGCTTTTCAATACATTAATCAGCCTTAGGAGGCCTATTAGTTTTGATCGGAGACCACAGATTTGTTGAGACCCCATCCAATCAGACAGAAACAGACCCTGCATCAAGCAAACTTTCACTAAGCTGATAATCTCTCTTTTTCTCAAGCAGTTTTTCATTAGTACTGTTATTATTATACTGTTATATCAACAGAGTTCAAACTAAATTCAGAAAAGTATCTGTCTTGACATTATTCCAAAACATTTGTAATGTTCGTTTGCTCTGAGGGATTGAGGATTTTTTATATGTGGGAAAACAAAGCTGAAACATGAGCTCAGTAATACAGTAATTAAGATCAAAAGACTTAAAATTATTTCCAATGTCACAAAAATTGTTTCAATATTAGCAAACCTATAACTTGCACCCGCATAAAATTTAGCAATCAAAACACCAACCAAAATATATACAAATTTTCATTTTAATCATATTTTTTGTACTTTACTTTTGTTTTTGTTACTCGTTTTGTCAAAGAAACAAAGATTGTCGTTAAAAACGTAGATTATGAAGTAAAATTGGAATAATCACACACAGTAAAATGATTAGAATATGGCAGTTTAAATTATTCTGTGCAAGTTTCTAAATTGTGACAAAGTGTTCTGAAGGATTTCTTCCTTCATTGTCATTTTTTACAGTAATTTAAAGTGAAAAACACACAAACACAATAATATAAAATAATCTCTCACTAATAACTGTGTTTGAATCTGTGGTATATAGATCTAAAATTAACTTTACCATACTGGCTTAATGTTTCTGTTAAATGTGTTACTTTGGACCCACATGGTCTGACATGCATTTATAATGTGCATTCTACTGTATTTCTTTAGTACTTTTCCTGTGAGGTAAGGACTTCTAGCACTTTATACTGCAAGCATTGTTTACTCATTCAAATACACATCACGCACACACTAATTCACACACCATTTGATGGGGAAATCAGTGCTTTGCCCAAAGACACTTTGGTATGCTTGGGTAAGTCAGAATCAAATGTCAAAATGTCTCATTGTTCGGAATCGAAGCCAGAAGGACACACTTCATGGAAGATGCCATATTGTATTTTTGTAACCAGATTTGATGTACTAGGGATGCAAAGCTTTTAAGCCCCGCCTACTCCCCCCACACACAGTCTATACAACAAATTACACCCAGTGCTTAATTTGAGCCAGATCCTGTCAGAACAGGATTTGGGAACGCTCTTATTTTGACAGGGTCCATTCCGGTAACTATTTGCTTGGATCCAGTAACTCTCAGGCTTACTAATAATACAGTTATGAACAAATACGACTGCCTTGGATGAATAAAGCTTATACTGGATATGTAAACTGAAAATAATTACATAAACACTCATTTTAAACACAACAACCACTTACAACTTAATATCACATACAAGCTGCTCCTTCAAGTAAGCATTTCCGCCTCTACCCTTAAAAAATCTCTGCTGCTAAAAGAGTTGTGGGGGTGAGTGCCAACCGAGCTAACCAGTCAGTCATACATGAGCATGAGGCGTGTCCACAGGCAGCTGCCATGAACAAACGGAGGAGATGTGCTTCACATGTGGAGTTGGACAGTAAATTCAGTGGAGAAGTGTAAGTTCGGAACGTAAAGCTGGGGTGGGTGTGGGGGGGTAGGGTGCTTGACAGAAGCAGAGTGTTTACAAATGTAGGTAAATGTAGATGTTTAACAAACCCATTAACATACCCCAAAATGCAGGAAATTGTATCTACTTTATTAAAAAGTTTCTGGGGAAAGACCCCCAGACGCCCTCGACGCCCATCTTGCTCGGTATTTGCGTTCCAGCATCAATGGGTTTACAAATGAAGCCCTGATTATGCCTAAATGTATTAGAAAACTATTATGCAAGGTTATACAATTATTATTCAACTATTTAACTCAAAAAGTCAACATTTTTAAATAAACATTTAGAGTGTTTTGTTGTTGTTTTTGTTAGTTTTTCACATTTTACCAAGATAGATGTTTTGTTCATTTTTATTAAAGGTGTGGGACCACAAACATTTACTGGAATCAGTCTGCAGGGGAGCTGGTCCCATTCTGACTTCAACTTCTGGGTTCTAGTTAAAGGGCTAATATTTAGTGCCTGTGGTATACATACAGTAGCCTGCTGTATGTTATCTGGCATGAGGGAGGACATCATCCATTTTCATTTGAAGGTGTGCTAACCATAAGAAGTAACGTGTCTGGGGAACTGGACATTTAATTCATGTTTTAGCTGATTTATAAAACTGTGCTAACAAAATACCCATGGGTCAAGCGCTCCAAATTATGGAGAAAACTGCAAACTGAGGCAGATAGCATGAAATATTAGTGCTCACTAAAGAAGCTCACCCATGAACAGGTAAGTTAGTTTACTACTGATGGATACACAGAGAGGCATATCCCATGGTGGAATATGTCACTTATGGTAAAACTACACAAGAAAGCTCAAGATCTATTTTTCTGATAAAGTGCAGAGAATGTGGGCAAAAATCCATTAAAAATGTTCAGAAGGATTGATCTTTGTAAAAATCGTAAAATTGTAAAACTGATATTTGTTAAAGAAATGGTTCTTTATAGTGATATTATAAATGGTACCTGTTTTTTGTTCGGCTGCTCCCTTCTTCAGGAGTCACCAAAGCGAGTGAACTTGCATGAAAGATTTGGCAACTGTTTCAAGCTAGATGCCCTTCCTGACGCAACTTGAGCTAAAACCCTGGAGTTAGATAAAACAACTAGAGGGCACACTCCCTATGCTGTTCACAGCTTTCATGTGTGACTTGTGGAGGAGCAAAGATGGTAACCCAAAAGGGCAACAGCTCACAGTCAACAAAATAACTATTTGATTAACAGCATGCCCAATGTTTGTAATATTGTTTAAATAAATTCATTAATTAACTGACAATTGATTAACAACTCAGAAATCACATAAAAAAGATATTGCATAACAGTATTATATATATACATATGCTTAAAATATACACAATTATTTTACATAGTGTAAATACTACATAATCAGAGCAATACCAGATTGTACTATTTAATAATTTGTGCTAAATTATATCATGATTCGGCATAGTGCTACACTCTGTAAAGCAATATATTCCACCAAAGCTATTATCTTATAGCCAAATCAATAAATAACAGTTATTACAAGGCTTCATATGCTAATTTTAACTTTAAATTGTTATATTATTAGCTTCGATTGTGATCGGATCACATTCACATTGAAGTACCAATAACATCCTGTTCCACAAGATGTCTGGTCTGGAACCATATGTGAACCTTCATCAGTAACTTTTCACATGACCTGAACTTGACTCCACCTTGGGAGTAGAAAAAAAATCTCCTGATGTGAAGATATCCAAGAAAATATAAATTTGTAAGTGAAACTGATTTAAAAGAATGATTAGAATATAATGTTACAAGCTTACGTCAGTTGTTTATGTGGAGATAAAAAGAATTAATTAATTGAAAAAGTAAGTTTGCTATGTTGCTCCTACACTGCTTTTAGCAACTTGAAAACAGGAAGCAGGGAGCGACAGGTGCAGATCTGGCTAAATAAATGGATTTGAGGCTCAGTTCCGAGCTCAGCCCTGATTACCTTCCATAAGCCCTATCAGCTCCTGCCTCAGAGGCCTGCAGATGCTCTTCTGCTTGAACAAATCCACAAAGTGTTGGATCCAAAGAGGATTTATTTGACTTTGTTTTCAGGTAATCTTTTCACAGGTATGCTAAAGTTATAATGTGATTGTTAAAATAGTCATCTCTGCCACTGGACAAGTTTCCTCCAGTTCTACAGTCACGTGGCAATGCTTTACAACAGTAGGATAGTCATAGTATAATAATAATATAATAATACAATGCAAAATACTAAATATTGCTATATATGAGGAATAATAGGGTCTAATACATTTACTTTGTACTTTCATCTTTACTTCATTAGTTTAAACTCACTTAAACTGCTATATTTTAAAATACCCGTCCTTGTTTAAATTCAGGGTCAGAAAAATTGACTAACTAATGAGACTTGTTTTTTGTGAGAAGATTAAATAATTCTTGGGATGACAAAGTGTTGTATAATCCTACTGACTGTGGAGCTGACATGTTTTTAAATCATACATCTTCCCTACATCACAGATAACACATTTATATTTGCAACGACTCTTTATCATGGTTTGTTTCTTGCAGTTATTATTTTAATCTGTTTTGCAGATAAATACAGTGCACATCAGTGATCAAACCTATTCAAAATCTTATCAGTTCTACAATCAACAGAGCAGTTATGGCTGAATGTATGTAAGTATTGATAGATGGCAAAAAAATAAAAATAATAAGAAAGGCAGTGTCCCCCTTTGGTCCATGGTCCATTGTGATTAAATTTTTTAATAAATATCTGTAATAATAACAGTTTTTTTAGAAACAGATAATAAATCTGCCAGTCACAGTTTTCAGCTGTGAAATTCATGACTTTGTGTTAATTATGAGAAACAAGGATGGATCTACCTCTGAAGAAAAAACTAGAGATTGCATATTTCTATAGGTTATGGTATTTATTAGGTAGAGTAAAATAAAGGGCAGTGCTTCCAAAGAGGGCAGTAAAGAAAATTAAATTTTAGCATATCACAGCAAAAAATCACGTGTTTGAATTAATTGCTGATAACTGCATTTTGTTTGTTTGATGACATTGTTTGACAGTTCTGGTTTTTAGCTTCACAAAACAGAAAAAACAGTAAATAGTACTGGTTACATTTTTTAATGAACTAAAGCTTTGATATTCTTGATACTCTAGTTTGTACACTTTGTCAAATGAAAGCAAAATATCTACCTTTTCACCCTCATCTTGCCATAGGCTTTAGATTAATTAGAATAGAAAACGTCCGCTAAAGGTGCTCTACCTTTGGTGGCCATTTGGAGATTAATTTTTCATCATTCATCCAATGCTCCCAGCCTTCTAATTAAAGAGAGAATCCAGTGTGGTAGTGTTTCTGATGGGAAAAATGGCACAAAGAACAGAGCAAAGCCATCTTCTCTGTGTGTGTTTTTGCACAGAAAGGGCTGTGGGAGCCATAGGGCCCTGAATTCACAGTTATTTTGCAAGGAGCCATTAGAACTGATGAATGACTCTCAGCATGAAAATATTCCCCATATAAATGGCTCCTGCAAAGGGTGGTCATGGACACGGCAGGATAACTGTCCATTAGCAGAGGTACCCATGTGGATATAAAGAGCTTCATTCAGAGAGCACATTACACCAGTCTTGGCCTCCCTGCACTGGCTACTGGTTCATCTCCGAATCCAGTTCAAAATTCTCTTGTACAAATCGCTGAACAGTCTCGCCCCGCCCCCATCTCTCTGATTTGATACACCCGTATGTCCCACCACATTCTCTGAGGTCAGCAGACCAGTTACTTCTTACAGTTCCAGGAACTCGTCTTAAACACAGAGGTGACAGGGCCTTCTATGTAGCAGGCCCAAGACTCTGGAACGAGTTACCGCTGCTTTTCAGACAGGCCCCCTCCCTCTCTGTTTTCAAATCCCGTTTAAAGACTCACTACTATTCTGTTGCTTTCAACACCAGATGATCTGTGTTTGGTCGTTTTATTTATTATCTGCAACGTTTTTATGTCTATTTTTTGAACTTCATTTTGTATGTCGCCTGTTTGTTTGTTTGTTTGTTTGTTTGTTTGTACAGCACTGTGGTTGGCCTTGTCACTGTTTTAAGTGCTCTATAAATAAAATGGTATTTTTTTTCATAAAACTGATTTAAAACATGGATTTGACTCGACTCTTAAGGGAAAGGAAGATTTTTTATTTTTTAAGTTTCTGTTCTGCCAAAACACGTTCATCATGTCCGTTTTCACGTTTAACTTGCGTAGACTGAATGCAGTTGTTGAAATGTGTTTGTTTGTTTACCAGGAAGCAGACGTTGATGTGGCTGCAGGGCGACAGCTACCGCGCTCAAAAAGGCAAGCTGGAAGACAAGGCTGTGCCTCGGCTCATCACCAGCATGGACGAGCTCTCCTTAAACACCAGATCGTCCATCTCCAACCATCTGCAGGAGGTCAGGATCTCACGTCAGGTTTCACAGCTGTGACTACTGAAACTTGTTTATGGTTTATTTCAGCTGAAGTGGATCTGTTTCAGCTGCTCTTTTAGAAATGAACTGGAGGACAATAAACTTCTGTTACAGCTGATCAAAAACTAAACTATTACTGTGCAGCAAGGCGAGAAGCTGAAACTGAGCTAAGGCAAAACATTAGCTAAAGGCAGTGCAACACAGGTAGCAAACCTAAAAATAGCTAAATGCTAGGTTAAAAAAATCAGAATGCTAGAAAACGGTACCAAAATGTTAGTTCAAAGAAGCAAAATGTGAGCTGAAGGTCGCAAAATGTGAGCTGAAGGTCGCAAAATGTGAGCTCAAGGTTGCAAAATGTGAGCTGAAGGTCACAAAATGTGAGCTGAAGGTCACAAAATGTGAGCTGAAGGTCACAAAATGTGAGCTGAAGGTCGCAAAATGTGAGCTGAAGGTCGCAAAAATGTGAGTTAAATTTAGTAGTTTAGCTGCAAAGAATCTAGCAACATCAGCATGAGTAGCATTAGCGGTACTAGTTAGCATTAACACAATTAGATCTGGACCTGAAGTCTTTGTATTTCTTAGTTCATATCTTTGATCTTATCACTGTTTCTCTTTTACCATTTAGACTTTTGTTGGATGTAACTGAGACCCTGTGTTCAGTTTTGTTCCACCTCATGTACCACACATGTGATGCAAATGACAAAGAACCTTGACCTTATCTGGGCATGATCAGTTGTTAAATTTGGCTTTTATAATGACTGTTTTTATTTTTATTTAGTTTTATCACACATTTTATAAACTTTAGTTCTGTGAGTTTTTTTCTTCTGTAATTTGTTTTTAATCTGAAGGGGCGCTTGTTTTATCCTCCAGGGCAGCCTGACAGACAGTTCAGGTCTGACTCAGGGAGACAAACTGAGAGCCCTGAAGAGCCGACGTCCTCCTCGACCGTCCACCGCTGGAGCACTGAGGTACCAGAACCAGAACCAGAACCAGAACGCTTCACTGGGGGGTCGGGGGTTGTTTTAACCTTAAAGATGCAGACACAGTGTTTTGTAGGACCAGGAGTGCCACTAGTTTTATTTTTATTGACTGGGATGAATCTTTAGCTACACATTTAATCCCGACTTGGAACAGGGTTGATCTCCAGCGTCTCATGTCCCGTCAGACTGTGGTCACCTGGTCCGACAGGTAAAGGTGAGGATGTGAGCTGACGGGTGTGGTTTGGTTTCCAGGGTTGACGAGCTGAAGATGCAGAGCCGCTCCTCTTCGCAGCCGCTCAGGTATGACCTTCATCCCATCAGCCCCGCCTGTTGACTCCATGTCCAGCTGCAGGTATTGATCAGGATTTCTGCATCTGCGTTCAGGTTGTCCACGGGGGGCGGTCAGGGACACGCCTCCGCACTCAAGCCCTCCAAATTCCCAGCATCCTCTGCTTCCGCCGCAGCCAAACGGATCGGGAGGAACTCTTCATCGCTGGCGTCGAATGTCAGAAGGTCAGAGCTGACTTCCTGTCTGACATTAACCGCCGAGTTAACCGTACCTGACTTATCCAGACGGTATCGGTTTTAAACTAATATAAAAGTTTTGAAAACTGATCATTAAAAATACAAATAAAGTCGAATTTCAATGTTTTGTTTTGTGAAAGAAACACATTAAAACCAACATAAAGGCAGAAAAGATGAACTGTGTCTCACGACTAAATCAACCTTTTCACTTTTTAAGTTTGAGGGTTGTGACGCTTCTCAACGTTCATGAAAAAATAATTATTTTTTTTAGATTTCAGCCTGTCTGAATACTATTATGACTTAATTAACAAAATATATTTATTTGCAGTTATTAAGAAAATGTTTTTCAGGTAAAAGACAAGTTTATTGTTTAGTTTGTTAATGTCATGGTTTCTACTGTTTATGATTATAATTGTAATTTTTCAGTTTGTTTGGTAACGCTGCAGTCAACATCTGTCGGAGCTTTGTTTGTTTGTTTTTGTTGACACCTCTCCTGTTTGTTTGCTGTATTTGCCCCTCCCCCTCCCGCTGGCCTCAGCTCGGCCTTCGGTTTGCGATTGGCCAACTCCCTCGGCGATCTCTACACCGCCGACATCGAGGAGGATGAGAAGACGCTGTACTCCTCTGCTCCTCCCTCTTCCTCCTCCTCTATATCTTTAAGCCCCTCCCCATCATCTGTTGCCCCGCCTTCTCTGTCTTGCTACGGTAACGGACCTCGCGGTTTGCAGCAAGAAGTCAACAACAACGGTGGCAGTGGCGCCCTGTACGGCGGCTCTGTGGCGCCACCTGCAGGCAAAAGTTATGTCCGCCCGCTGCATCAGGACCCCTTCAGCGGCCACGGGCCCTATAGCGCCATGAAGGGCCCCTCAGGACGCTACCTGAGCCGCTCCATACCTGTAAGTCCTCTGTCGCAGCAGCAGCCTGTCCCCGCCCCTTTCTTCAGTGTGGTTCTTTCTTTTGTGACGTCAGTAACACGCCGGAGGCAGCCATCTTTAAAAACTGTTGTGAATCAGATGAACTGATCCGGCGTGTTCCTGCTGGTCTGCATGTCTTTATTCCTGATCTTTTAACTTTTCTGTTGGAGTGAAGAGGTCAGAGGTCAGGTGACGAGGAGTCGCTCTAAACGAACAACGATGAGTGAGTTGTGGTTAAAGTTACGACTCAGTCCAGTTTTAGACAAAACGATGTGTGGGACTCCTCGTCGGTCTGACCTCAGTCCAGTAAACATTTGTTGTTTGTTTTTAACTGAGTCACGTGTTTTTATTTCTCTAAAAATCTACAGAATATTTATTTTTCTTTTTGGAAGACTTTGTTTGATCAGTGGGAGGTGCCACTTGTGTTTCTGTGGTGGATTTGTAGCCTCTGAATGTCTTGAAGGGATATTCCAGCCATCTCTGAAGTGACGTTCTGTCCATTATTCACCTCCTCACGGCTGATGTCCATTAGACGGAGCGTCACCTAAAGATGACCGGACCATCCCTTTAATGTCACTAACTCACTAACTCATGCTGCTGCTGAGCTGAGGAAGCTGCTGAGATGCAACCAAAACGCTTTAAATCGACACCGCGGAGATGTTTCACATCATCAGTGTCCCACAACTCACAGAACATGTCAGGTCTTCACTGTGGACACAAACAAAACAGTTCATTCACCACAACCATCATTTTTACTGATTCAGCTGCTCGGAGGCGTTTCTGCTCCTTCCTGTTCTGCGCGTGTCGACATGCTTCAGCTTCATCTGTTGTTGTTTCCAAACAGCAGCCCTGCCTGTAATCTCATGCAGATTAAGATTATCAGCCTGTTTTCTTTGGCTTTATGACATGTGCTGCGTTGACTCAAGAGTCTTTTTATCAGCCAGAATAAAAAAAACCTTAAAAAAAAAAAAAACAGCCGAGCTGCTGCTTTAATTAACGTCTGTAGTTCAAACGAAACAGCTCAAATATTTCAACTCTCTGAAGACGAAAACATGGAGGGTTTCAGTTATGACGCTGAACGCTAGCTAAGAGGCTGAAGGCTAGCGAAGAGGCTGAACGCTAGCGAAGAGGCTGAACGCTAGCTAAGAGGCTGAAGGCTAGCTAAGAGGCTGAAGGCTAGCTAAGAGGCTGAAGGCTAGCTGAGGCTGAAGGCAAGGTAAAAGAGGCTGAAGGCAAGGTAAAAGAGGCTGAACGCTAGGTAAAAGAGGCTGAACGCTAGGTAAAAGAGGCTGAACGCTAGCTAAGAGGCTGAACGCTAGCTAAGAGGCTGTACGCTAGCTAAGAGGCTGTACGCTAGCTAAGAGGCTGTACGCTAGCTAAAGGAGGCTGTACGCTAGCTAAAGGAGGCTGTACGCTAGCTAAAGGAGGCCGTACGCTAGCTAAAGGAGGCCGTACGCTAGCTAAAGGAGGCCGTACGCTAGCTAATGGAGGCCGTAGGCTAGCTAAAGGAGGCCGTAGGCTAGCTAAAGGAGGCCGTACGCTAGCTAAAGGAGGCTGTACGCTAGCTAAAGGAGACTACGCTAGCTAAAGGAGACTACGCTAGCTAAAGGAGACTACGCTAGCTAAAGGAGGCTGTAGGCTAGCTAAAGGAGGCTGTACGCTAGCTAATAGAGGCTGTACGCTAGCTAATAGAGGCTGTACGCTAGCTAAAGGAGGCTGTACGCTAGCTAAAGGAGGCTGTACGCTAGCTAAAGGAGGCTGTACGCTAGCTAATGGAGGCTGTACGCTAGCTAAAGGAGGCTGTACGCTAGCTAAAGGAGGCTGTACGCTAGCTAAAGGAGGCTGTAGGCTAGCTAAAGGAGGCTGTAGGCTAGCTAAAGGAGGCTGTAGGCTAGCTAAAGGAGGCTGTACGCTAGCTAAAGGAAGCTGTACGCTAGCTAAAAGAGGCAGAAGAAAAAACATGCTTAGCTGTAGCTAAGTATTTATAGATCTAGAAGACTAACTAGATGGACAGTGACACCACATGGGTCATGGATATTTCCTATTGATTTCAAGATCATGGGGTCAAAGGTCACAGGTTCCCCTTTGTTAAACAACCTTTGCATCTCAGCAACAAAAATGTCCAACTCAGACTGTGTCTCCACATTGGACCTTATTTATATTCAGACCAGGTCCATCTAAGAACTTCTGAGTGGTTCTGGTTCTGGTAAAGTGGTTTGGATCAGCTGGTAGTCTCAAACAGGTGAGTTCTTCTTTAGTTGACCTGTTTGTCCATGTTCACCATGGACAACGGCCTCATCCATCAACGTGACCTTTGACCCCCCATCATGTTTTGGGTTTTATCAATCTAATATTTTACTGACAGGAGTATTTTAGACCGTTGTCAGATCATTTTAGCCTTTTGGTCATTTTGAAGCTCTTCTGTTAACTTTAGGAAGAAATTGAATGTTTGCAGAACCTTTTAAAATATTTTTTATCTTTTTGTTTTTCAGTCTCTTCGGTCGGAATATGCCCAGTACTAAGACTTCAGGTCCCACCTGAGAGGACACGTCCTCGTCTCCCAGAGTCCTCCTGCGTGGACAGGAAGTGAAGCAGCGAGAGTTCGTCTCTCAGGACTGTCTGTAAATATGACGTCGTCCACGTGTTCAGCTGAAGATTTTAAAATGCGTCTCAGAAGAGCGTCTCTTTTTGTTTTTGACGACAGAACATATTTTTTTCTCTTAAAGTGTCAGCTGACGGCGGCTCGCTCCGTCGTCATGGTTACAGTATTTACGTGCGGTCGGTTTACCAGCAGATTTTCTTGTTGACGCGACCGATCAGTGTTCTGTTTGTGTTCTGACCCGAAGAAGAAGGAACCCGGGAACAACGAGTCGATGCCTTAAAGAAGCTTTTAGGTTTTTTTTAAATTAAATTTTTTAAAACAACGAGAGCTACTGGATGAAACAGACTGAATGTAAAGATAAAGAGTATTTTTATTTTTTTAAGAAAAGACCAGACTTTAGTTTTAAATTATGTCACCAGAACAAAACAAAACAAAAAAATATATATAAATGGACTGTAAACGCCACAACAAAAATAAAAAATAGTTATTTAATGTGATTTTAGGAAGGTTTGTTAATAATTTAAGTTCTGGGCTTTTGATTAGAAAGATAATTTTAATCTTTATATAAAAACCAGCAGGTTAGATTATTAAAATGTTTCCTTAAAGACTTCAGCAGATTTGCTGTTCAGGATTTTTATTTTTTTACTGTC
This sequence comes from Simpsonichthys santanae, assembly GCA_031762415.1. Taxonomy (NCBI): domain Eukaryota; kingdom Metazoa; phylum Chordata; class Actinopteri; order Cyprinodontiformes; family Rivulidae; genus Simpsonichthys; species Simpsonichthys santanae. Next base: position 2,393,344 of record JARVLU010000803.1, read on the forward strand.
AGACTGAAAGATTTTTAAATAATCCAGGGGGGCGCTAACACTGCTTACATGTTTAATCACACGCTCTGCTTTTAACTCAGCAACATCTGTGACCATTAAAGGGCTATTCCAGACATTTTGAGGTGGGGCTCTGTGGAAAAGTTATGATTAATATTTTACCTGGGTTACTCGGGTTGGGCAATCAGCTATCGTCAGACCGACAACTGGCAATTGATGCATATTCATGCAGCTGTTTTAAAATGTATTAGGTTTTATGTTTGTTTTTGGTGGGAATTTGTTTTCTGTACAACTGTGGAAACGACAAACTGGATCCACGCAGCCGCCTCCGGGCTCAAATGAAAAGCTGCAGCAGATTTATCACCTTGAACTTCTAACATGACGCTCTTTTCATCACAACACCCGATGTCCTTAAACCAGACGTAACTTTGTTGTTTTGGCCTAAACCACGTCACAGAAATAACCGTGATGAAGCACTGATGGAGAAAATGAGGGTTGAAACCCAATTAGCCCGTTCAATTAGCACTCGGACAGAAAAATAAACTTGTTTTTTTTGCTCCTAAGTTTAGTTTCTGTTGATCCTAAAGTGGTACCAGAGTCCATATTTCACATTTAGAGCCTTTGAGAAGTTAAAACAACAAAGCAGCGAGTATCTTATTTTATTTTATTTTTATACAGCTGACACTGACTCGTATCAAGTCTTAAGTTAGTTTCAAAAGTCTTTTTTTTTTTAATTAGTATTATTATTCCAAATGGTTGCTAATTTGAACACAATAAATCACACAGATCTTTGTAGAGCCATAAATATCGAAGGTCAAGTCAAAAACGCTCAAACTGATCGATAGACGTTCTTCGGCTGTTTGGTTCTTCGGTTGTTTGATTCTTCAGCTGTTTGGTTCTTCAGCTGTTTGGTTCTTTGGCTGTTTGAGCCTCAAGTTCTGTGCTCTTTAGGGATTACGAACGAAAGTAAATAATTTCATGAAGGGAGACATGTTTCCTGAGGATACCTGACTGTTACTTCCTCCCAGTTTCGAGTTAAACAGGCCTAAAGTGCCTTAAAGTGGTAGTTCAGACATTTAGAAGTGAGGTTCTGTGGAAACGTTACCTGCTGCAGGTCGCTCTGAACGAGCTCAGTTTGGAGAAATTGACGAGCGAACAGCTGGTCAGAGCTATCTACAACAGGTAAGATATTGTTTAACCATCACCTTTCCTATAAAACTCTGAACTATCCCTTTAAATATTTTATGCTTCCAAAGGTTGATGAACTGTGGAAATGTGGCAAAGAAGGAAAAACTTTTATTTTAAAGAGTTTTAAATGAACTGCTGCTGTTTTTACTCACAAACGTCCTTTTTCTGTATTTAATGTCGCGCTGAAACTTCAAAGGGAATTTGTTAAAAATAATAATGTGGATATTTTGTCTTTTGACGGCGGAGTTTCTAATAAAATAATTCTTCTGGAGTTCATCCGTGTTGTCCGTTTTCTGTATTTGTGTTTGTACGTCAGAGAAACTTAAAAACTCTCCCAAGTTATTGATTGATTTATTTTTAAATTAGCGTCTTCTGCCATGAAAGACCTGTGATCGTGTTTGTCAGCAAAATATCTCTTTACCCATTAGACGGCTTTTAATGAAACTAATTACTGCTGTGTGTCTACAACTCGTTAATCAAGTCAACTCAATTCAAGATGGCTGCCACGGCTAATAAATATTTACAAACAAAAACAAAACAATGTTAATTTCACAGATTCTGAAGTAAAACTGTGGTAGTAGCTGAGAGTCATCCCTGGATCACGAGCTCTTTAAAAGGTAGCAGGCGATATGCATTTTTTTAAGGAGCTCTAGTTTCTTAATTTTTTTTTCCCCCACAGAAAATTAGATTAAAAAGTAAATTTTCAAAAAAGCTTTTATTTTGAAAGGTCAGTTTTCTTATAAAGCTACAGATGAGAGAAGCACACAAACGGAACATGTTTAATGAAACCAAAAGCATTTTATTTATTGAACATGGATATCCAATAATTACTGGAGAATTTAATCAAAATCCATCTGCTTGTTTGTGAGATATTTTGCTAACAGACACACGTGTTCGCCAGCTGTTTATGAAAAGTTCAAATAAAAGAACTGGATAATCTAAAAATACCTGGGATTAAAATAACTTTAAATGTGCACGTCTTCAATAAGAATTGTATTAAAACAGAATTTTAAAGACATTTATCTGGTTTTTATTTTCATCTTCAGGCGTCGTTTGACTTCAAGTTGACACAAAAATCTAAAATATTCTTGGCAGCTTATTTAAAAAAAAAAAAACAGGAAAATTTTTAAACAAAGTTCTTTGAAATAAAACTCAGTCGCTCAGATTTAAAATAAATTTAAATAACAGTAAAGTGACGTCTGGAAGACAAATGAGCTTACAAAATATTTAAACATCTTAAATTGATGGTTAATTCAACTTTAAATCATAAACTTGCTTCCACGTGTTTGTTTACCTACAGAAACAGCCGAAAACGGGTCCACCTAGCTGAAGTTTGGCTTGTTCGTCGCCCGGCCGATGATTCCTCTCGACTGTTTTGTCTTTCGAGCAGCAGACGACTCTTATTTCTCCACCTGGACGTCTTTGAGGGTCCGCGCTCGTCTGGTTCCTCCATGTCTGTGACGCAGACGAAGACCGGCCTGCTGGGTCAGACACTCGAGCTTCCAGCTGGTCCAGGCTCTGCGTTGTTTACATCAAGTGCAGACCCGCGTGTTGGCTCAGCTGTTCACTGGGTTACAGTGAGCTGGTAACTTATACCCGTTTGGTCCTGCAGGGGGCGCAGTGGTCTGAGGACTCTAGAGGGGGGGGGGGGGGGGTTCCATAGATCCTCTGTGTTTCATGTGTCCAGCTCATTTTCTGCTTCAGACTCTGACACAGGAACAAGAAGGAGGTTCTGCTGGTTCCCGGGGCCTTCCGTCCAGAGCGGTGAAGATGTCAGACGGCTGGATCTTGGTTCTGCTCCTCTCAGGTGACGTTCTCTGTTTTATCTGAGCTGCTCTCCTGCCACATGAATCATCTCAGAGAGGAGCTCCTGTTCAGCTGCCGGGCGTTCATTTGAATAACAATCTGCTCACAGACGGGGATTAAAAAAAACGAGCTGAAAGGAGGAAAGATCTCAGATTTATTGTGTTTTTATGAAAGACTGGAGGAAGAGCGAGCCTCCTCTTCCTCATTTTATTTTGATTACATTAAAATTTATTTTATGGGAAGGTTGAATCACCGGCTGATGTAAAGGGTTAGAAACCGGTTTTGTTTTTGTCGTTTTTTCTGTTTGAACAGGTTGATTGATTCATCAATTTATTGAATTTCTTATTTTATTTTTTATCTCTTTGTTTTATTTAATTAAACTCTGACCGTTAACGGAGGACGGTTTGGTAATCTGTTATTTTTGCCAGTTTGTGACTCATTCTGATGTAATTTGGTCTCCGAGGACGTTCTGTTGTTTGATTTTTATGTTTTTCTGCTCAATCCCTCCTGATTGAAAGGATTGTTTCTACACTGGAGTAATTTAAAACGAGTGTTTGAGCGGAAAGACACAAAAAAAAAAAACCCCAAGAAAATACAGATTTAACTCTCGAGGAACGAGTCACAAGTTCAGTCAGAAATGTTTTTTTTTAAAGAGGCTCTAAACCTTCAGAACCCACTTTAAAATGTCTGCAATAACCCTTTAAATGTTTATTAACAAGCCTGTTTATTAAAAATTATTTTCTTGAGCCACGATGATTTTTGTAACTAAAATAAAATTTCTCTGACGCTGAAACTGAGTCGTTAAAGCTAAAAGCTAAGTGTTAAACTGTTTGCTAAAAACAAGATTTGCCCAAAAAGCTAAAAGGAGCCGATATAGAAGCTAAAAGTGTCAAAACTAAGCGCTGAATGGCTGCTGAAATGTATTAAACAAGCTGAAACTCAGCTAAAATAAAGAACATAAGCTAAAAGAAGCAGAAAGGGAGCTAAAAAAAAAATGAAGAGCACAATGAGGTGCTGGTCATAAAATTATAATATGAAAAAGTTGATTTATTTCAGTAATTCCATTCAAAAAGTGAAACTTGTATATTAATTCATTACACACAGACTGATATATTTCAAATGTTTATTTCTTTTTATGTTGATTATAACTGACAGCTAATGAAAAGCCCAAATTCAGTAACTCAGAAAATTAGAATATTATTAAGACCAATTAAAAAAAGGATTTTTTTTAGAAATGTTGGCCAACTGAAACACATGAACATGAAAAGTATGAACATGAAAAGTATGAACATGAACAGCGTCAGTACTCAGTTGTTGCTCCTTTTTCCTGGATTACTGCATCAATGCAGCGTGGCATGGAGTGGATCAGTCTGTGGCACTGCTCAGGTGTTATGAGAGTCCAGGTTGCTCTGATAGTGGCCTTCAGCTCTTCTGAATTGT
>JARVLU010000803.1:2460396-2475735 GCA_031762415.1 Simpsonichthys santanae
TAGAGTTTACAAAAGCAGAATGGGAGGAAGATCTTTCAGTTCTCAGGCTCCTCTCTTGTGGAACCAACTTCCAGTTTTTGTCCATGAGACTGACACATTGTCCAGTTTGAAGACTGGGATTAAGACTTTACGTTTTCATAAATCCTATAGTTAGTGTTGGCCTGTTCTGCTGCTATAGACTCAGACTACTAGAGGACAAACTGACCTCATTTCATTAAACAAATTGTTAAAATTGAATAGTTTTCATTTGATACTACTGTATTTCAATCTTAACATGTGATTCTTGACCTGCCATTGTGTATCTGTTCCTACCAAACATTTTATATATAAATGTTTCTGCTCAGTGCCCTGAGATGTTTCTGTTGTGACTTGGAGCTGTAGAAATGAACGGAGTTGTTCTGCTCGTGTTCCTGCAGGCTGCAGCATGGAGCGCTCCGGCAGCATCCAGCTGGACATTCCCGACTTCTGTAACTCGGTCCTGTCTCACCTGAACCAGCTGCGGGTTCAGGGGCGCCTCTGCGACATTGTGGTCAATGTTCAGGGCCAGAGTTTCCGTGCGCACAAGGTGGTCCTGGCTGCCAGCTCGCCGTACTTCAGGGACCACATGTCTCTGAGCCAGATGAGCACGGTGTCGCTGACGGTGATCCGGAACCCGTCGGTGTTTGAGCAGCTGCTGACTTTCTGCTACACGGGCCGCCTCTGCCTGCAGCTCGCCGACATCATCAGCTACCTGACGGCCGCCAGCTTCCTGCAGATGCAGCACATCATCGACCGCTGCACCCAGATCCTTGAGGGCATCCACCTGAAGATCAGTCTGGCGGACCTGGACGAGGGGTCCAGGGAGGACGAGGTGGTGCGGGGGCCCAGAAACAGCAGGACCTTGGAGGCCGTGGTGCGAGGAGGGGCGCATCATGGTGGTCTGCGGCTTCTTGGCCCGCGTGGAAGCGCCGAGCCCAGCGAGGTGGTCAGCCCGGCCGAGGAGCCGCTCAGCCCCCCACCAACCGTGGAGCACAGCGGGCTCGAAGGGTCCGGGGCCTCCAGCAGCCGAGCGGGCAAAGAGCCGATCCTCCGCATAAACCGGGCGGGGCAGTGGTACGTGGAGACGAGCAGCGAGCCGGAGCGGACCGACAGCGCTGACGAGCGAGCGGAGGGCGTCAGGATAAAAACTGAGAGGATGGAGGACTGGATCGGAGCGGGCGAGCAGCAGGAGGGGGGCCCGATGGAGGAGGGGGCCACGGTGATGATCGACACATCAGGACGCAGCACGCTGGTGACGGCGCCACTGGGATCTCTGGGGAGCCGCAGCACTCAGCCGTCCTCCAGCTTCAGCGAGGCGGACAGGTGAGTTCCTGTCGCCGTCAGGCGTCGCTCGCCGGCCCGGACCCGCCTGACCGTGTGGGTTTTGCAGGTTCAGTCCCACCGGCAGCGTGGTCGTCCTCACAGAGCGTCAGAGATCAAAGAGTGAGTCTCCGAGCCGAGCCGACGAGCTGCGACAGCCAAACTCTCAGGTGAGACGTTCAGCTTTGGTCTGAGGAACGTCTCTGTGTCAGACTTCATTTTCTAAAATAATTAAATGTTTTGCACCCGGGACAAAGTTCCTGCTGTCAGGGTACGTACAAGCGCATACATGCCAGTTAATTACTGGTCCGTATGTGCACGGGGTGCGTACCTGGTCTCATCTGAGCTTTGTGTTCTTCTACCTGTCAGGGGGAGGAGCATGCAGCGTTTGATATGGGCGGCTACGAGGAGTACCTGAGGGAGCAGGTAGGAGACCGTTGGTTCCGCTATAACCCTCGGCTGACCTGCATCTACTGCTGCAAGTCCTTCAACCAGAAAGGCAGCCTGGACCGCCACATGCGCCTGCACATGGGAATCACGCCGTTCGTCTGTCGCATCTGCGGCAAGAAGTACACCCGCAAAGACCAGCTGGAGTACCACATCCGCAAGCACACGGGCAACAAACCCTTCCACTGCCACGTCTGCGGGAAGAGCTTCCCCTTCCAGGCCATCCTCAACCAACACTTCCGCAAGAACCACCCAGGCTGCGCCCCGCAGGAGGCGCACAGCGCGTCCCCCGAGACCACCACCGCCTCCGTCACGTCCAGGGGAGGTCCGAGCGACGAGGCCTCACCGAGCCAAGAGGAGCCTGAAGGTGGAGGAGGCGGGGGTGGTAACGGCGGAGGCCAGTACGGAGAGGGCGCTCAAGCCTCTGTTTCCACCACGGGGCCCGACTGACCTCAGCAACAGGATGTGGGCGGGGCTACGTCCATTCCTGTTGTACCTGAAGCCTTCAGGACGCTCTGAAGACAACGAACGCCTCAGAGTCCAAACTGAGATTTATTTTCCGCTTTAAACCGCATCTACCTTCACTAACCGACCGGACCGATTAAGCTAAATGAAGAAACGCCACACACTCCAACAACCTCATCGCGCCACAGCGTTCCGCGGGTCTCGCTCGCCTCCATCACGTTTTCTGTTTCACGTTTATACTTTTATATTTACGGCTTCACAACGCAGCGTCACAGCGGTCCCTCTGGCGAGGACTTTGCCAAAATACTCAGTGCCAGTTTGCCGGTTCAAATCCTTTTTGTTTGCCTTGAGACAATCCGGAGCAGTCAGGTTAATAATAATTATAATATTTATGCTCTTCAAGTGCCACGGTGGTAAATTTTTAATTTGAACAGCAACAGTTCAATTCCAGTGTGATTGGAGTTTCTTTCTTTAGTGTTTATCTCATTTCAGACAAATATTCGTGTCAAACTCACATTTTTACTGCGTTGTTGCAAAACGACAGTTGAATATTGAATATTCTGAGTCTTATTATGACTCGGTATATTCAGTAATAATCAAATTTTCTACCAGTTGTTTCTTATCTTAATAAATTAATCAATTAAATGAGCTCTCAGATTCCGAGCTGACTTTTTAAATATATAATGTTCTTGGAACTTAAAACTAGTTTTATGAATGAGCTTTACGTAAAGAAATACAATTGTAAATATTGTTATCTGAATAATAAATTTAAAATACTCTATGAATCTGTTTGGCAGTGACTGCCTTTTTATCATCGAGCAGTCAGTAAAATATACATTTTCTTAAAAAGACAAGAAAAACTTGTTTAATACTGATTTTCTGTAGGCGTTTATTAAAACTGATATACTCCGTGCTGGTGAAGATTCTCAGTCGTCCAGGACATGATAAAGTCAAAGAAAGGTTCAATACAGAACAACTGGACTTTATTTCTTGCATATACTCTTGATATACTCCGTGCCACTAGGTGGCGACAACACCCACATTAACAACAGTATAATCAGAAGGAGAACATTGTTCTGCTTTCTTCTTTGATGCTGTTTACAATTTATTGTTTAGCCTCATTTATTACCAATTTCAGCACGTTCAAAGTTTAAAATTAGCAAGATCAGAATAAAACGCATAAAAATACTTAAAAAAAAAAAAGGCAGCTCTGTTATTGTTTTACTTTCTAGAACAGATGGCAACAATGAACACCATATTTTGAGTACGTACAAAAACACCAAAACATAGTTTTGAAACCCTTTACATTGGAAAGTGTTTATAAAGAATACTCAGCTGGAATATAATTGGGAGCCGCAAATTCAATGTTATGTAAAACAAAAAGTGGGTGGGGCCTAATTATTCAAATCTTACGCATCATCTAATTTAGTATTATATTGTTTTTCCAATGAAACTACACATGAAATTAAACGACTGCACTAACAATACCTTACTAACTGCTGTTAAATACATTTACTATAAATTCAATCTGTACATTTTATTAACTTTTGGACCTTTTTAAAACAAGATATTTTGGAACCTTTAACTCCAATCACACTGGTTTAGTTAATTTGGCTTTAAAGTGTAAAATAATTTCAGATTCTGACTGACCCGTCTGGCAGGACGTTGAGCGAACAAACACAAGTAGGACAACTGGACGGGGTCCAGTCTCAGATAAGCTACACAGCTCAGTTACCTCTCATCACGACGCAATACAGCTGCTGCACTCAGCACCACCTGGGGGCGCTCCGATCCACTCGGAGATCTCAGTCGGTCTTAGATTTTTGTTTTTATAAACAAGCATGTCTTTATTGTTGTCGTTTTTTTTTTTACTGTAGACCTTTGTGCTCTGACTATTGGTGATGGAAGAAGAGCGGGAAAAAAAAGGCGGCAAAACCTGATCAGAAACATCTGTCGGAAATGACGCATCACGTCTGCTGCGCTCGACTTAAAATATTTTTGTGTTAAACTGAAGAGCCAGTTACACTAAGATTATTATTATTTAATTTGCTGATCGTATTATATGGCGCCAGTTCATAAAGAATGCTAACAATGCTAACTGACACCGAAAAGCTAAACAGATCTAAAACTCAAGATAAATGTAATTTTGTTGTGTGTGTTTTACAATCATCAGTCTTCAATTTATTCTCACAAATAATAACCACAAAAATAATAATTAACCTTATAAAAGCTGCTACTTGCTCACAACATAAAGACCTCTGTTGCTAACAGCTAACGTCGTTAGCCGATGTTATTTACTGCTGTTGGCTCTTTACCTCCAACGTTAAGTTGTTTGGTTTATATTGCCCAGTAAACTTACGCAATAATTCATTTTACTCTACACACAAACTGAACTAACTGTTAGTTGGTCATGTCTTTGAACTTGAGATAAAAATCAGGAAAATTAGCCTAAACGTTGAGTTTTTACGTTGACATTTTGCCAATGGTTCCACGCTTCCTCCCCTTAGTTATTTTACTTGAGGTTATTTTACTTGAGATTATGAATTATAACAAATGTTTTCTGGTTTTAATAGCTAATCAAGAGAAAACAGGGCAGTTAGCATACTAGCTAACAAGACAGCTAATGAGCTGTCTGCGCTGAATCCAGCATTATGCTGCGTTCCTCTGAAACCAGAGCCTGAAGAATTGAGGTTGGTCAGAATTCTTGTGGCTCTCGTGCACCGCAAGGCCCGACCCACGTTCTGCCCCGGGTTTAGAGTGCTGGCATTGGGCAGTCTGGCCCAGTTCCAGCTCCATTTTTGGATCTGGGGTTCCGTTCGGGCCGGGCTGCTGACCGTTGATTGGTTCGCTGGCCCAGGGGTCACATCGCAGATGAGTCATAATAAGAATGTGTAAGAGGCCTTCCCAAGAACAAATGGAAAACACTTGACTTGAAATAGCAGGGGTCAAAGGTCACTCAAAGACCACACTGCTTCCTCGCTGCAGTGAATGGTCGAGGACATCTCTGGACTTATCAGCTGTATTCATCTAAAAACAGGAACCTTGTGCTCCCTTAAAGGGACTCAAGCTGGGGGCGGGGCGTTGGTGTCCATCTGTTATTTGTAGAGCTGGCCGCCATGTTTGTCAGTAAACATGAATGAAAGTGACCGTGCTATAAACAGTCAGGAGATAAACGCGTCCACGCGCAGCGATCGTGATGCGTCACTGATGACGGAGGATCTGGGGTTCGCGTTAACCGGAAAGGAAAATGTCGAGGCGCCTGTCAGACCAGATGGATGTAGTAACCGGGCCATGGAGCTGGACCTAAACATGTACAAACTCCAGAGGTTAAAGGTCACCTGCACGGAGGCGAACGCAGGTCAGACCAACTGGCAACAAACGGACAACGGCATGGCCTCCAAAACGCCAAAAACTACTTCAGCACTTAACGTCAAGAGAGAGTCATGGACGAAAAGATGTTTTCTAACAGAACGATGACAAATCTCCACGTTACACGAACTTATTTAAACTACTAGGATCATGTTTTTTGCATATAATGTAAAGAGGAATCCAGATGTGGAGAACGGTGGAGGTAGCACACGGATCCACTGTTACTGTTTTCTGCAGGACTGTGAATCAGATTCTCAGTGACGAGGAGAAGTTTTTATGCAAAGTGAAGCCAGCGGCTCTGTCCTCGCGCCCAACCACTCGAGATTTTCACAATAAGAGCCGCCGCCACGCTCGCACTTCAGGCTTACCCAGGATCTATCAGGTATAAAGACTTGTTCGTGTCTCCCCACGTAGCAGAACGTCGAACCTCAGTGCAGTTTGCACGCCGCAGAAATTTAAAACCGCCTGTAAGTGAGCGCACGAGCAGCAGGCGACTTAAGCCCTGACGCGGGGCGACAGAAATCCAACGTTTCAAACCTCCAGACCTCTTCGACGCGTCCGCAGCACATTCAGGTTTTAATTTAACTTCTTGACTTCCACCTTGCATTTCACTGTCACGAAGACACGCTGACGTGTTTTATCGCACACGCACGTTCTCAGCTTCACCTCAAGACGACTGGTTTTAGCTCAGCTACGTTAAACTGAGCATCTGTCTACAGTACTCTGTATATTTTATCTGTTTATTTTCGTCATCACGTTTGAACAAAAACTCTTAAAACAGCCGTTCTGTGAACGTCCACATGAACAAAATGTCAAAGATACAGAGAACGTTTGTAGCTCGGCTGAATCTTTGCAGGCGTTTGTTTACGTCATCGTTTTACCAACGACGTCGCATTTTGATACACCAAAAATGTTTGTATATAAAAATAACAAAAACTCTAGAGCGGCGAACGCTACGGTAAAATATCTTTAAAAAAATATCTGAAGGAGTGCGGACGAGGTCTGTAAGTGGTTTTCTTGCTAAAATTTGCAACGATGGACGTAAAAGTTTTATCCTTTTTCTTTTCTCCCAAATACGAAACCAACTTCTTAAAAAGAACTATTTTGTTCCCTGACTGTGAAGTTGGTGCGTTAATTCAACAAAAATCCCAAATCCAGCTGTAAACCGGTCCCAGGCGAACCCACTTGTCTCAGACTGGTTGATAAAATGCTAACTGTTAGCTCGTGAGTTTCAGGTTGAGCATCGAACCTTTACATCCGGGGTCTGCGGCTCTTTGACCAACACCAACATAAAACTGGATTTTAGTCGTCGTCATACAAACAACTAAAAAAAGACTAGTTTGAGCAGTTTTCCTGTCATTTATTTTGCTGGAACAAGGAGTAAAACGTACCCACTTTAATTTTATGCTTTATTTCTGCACTTGATTTTGCCACAATTAAAACAAATACATAGGTCGGCATAGTTCATAGTTATTCATTTTTTAAAATCTGGTCTTTTCGTTTGTCTTAAATTGTAAAAATCTAAATTATTAGATATTTTTAGCTTTATAATGTTTCCCCTAATGGCCAAAGAAGACCCCTCCAACACACCTAAAGTGGCCCATGGGCCACCAGTTGATCATCACAGCAGCTTGTTTGATCATAAAGTCTGCAGACCCCTGCAAACAGTGTCTATAAAAATCATTCACACTCTTGGATGTTGTGCTTTTAATGTAGTCATAAATCCATCATGGTCATTATAAATAAATAAATAAATATTTCAATGTCAAAGTGAAAACTAACTTCTACAAAGGAAACCCAATGAAATAAAAACTTGTGTAAATAAATATTCAGCTCAGAATTCAACACAGAGAAAAGAGAATTGTAAAGTACGGGTCACGGTATGGGACACAAACAGATTAAAAGTCCCTGAACGTTCATCACCAAGAAGTGGATCAAATATGGAACATGTGTAAATCTACAGAGAAAAGAGAATTGTAAAGTACGGGTCACGGTATGGGACACAAACAGATTAAACGTCCCTGAACGTTCATCACCAAGAAGTGGATCAAATATGGAACATGTGTAAATCTACAGAGAAAAGGCCACCTTCACAAACTGACGGAGCAGGAGACCAGTGAGCGACACGGTGACCTCTGAAGGAGTTACAAGCTTCAGCAGGCGGGATGGGAGACACACAGCGTACAGCAACTGTTGCCCGAGTTCTTCCTCAGTCTGAGCTTTGTGGGAGCGGCTGAGAGAAACCGAAGAAGAACGAATACATTGACCGTGGTCTTCCTCGTGCCGTTTGGCAAACACGTGTCAAGAATTAGTTTTTCTCAACGGTGGCGTTCTGTTTGCTGCTCTCTGAGAAAGCGTAGACTGGTGAAGAACTTGGGAAACAGTTGTTGTATGCACAGACTCGCCCGTCTCACCTGCTGAAGCTTGTAGCTCCTGGATGGTCTCACGTGGTGGTCTCTCTCTCGCTCACGGTTCTCCACAGTCTCTCAGATTGCAAGCACGGCCTGCTCTTGGTAGATGTACACATGTTCCTTTCACTTCCTGATGATCTGAGGGATGCTCAGTCTTCAAGATCATTTTGTGTCCTTCTTAATTTGTGCTTTTCTTTCTTCTTTTTGCTGACTTTAATTTGAAGGGATGAATATTTATGCAGTGACGTTACGTATCTTTATGTAGAAATTAGATTTGACATTGACGTATTTATTTTTAAAGGCTAATTTATATTGACCATGACTTTTTCTATGGCGGCAATAAAAACATAAAGGGTTCAAGAAGGTTAATAGTTTTTATAGACGCTGTCTTTTAAAAGTAGGGCGGAGTCGAAAAGTTAAAAATAAATAAAACTAAAGTCGAGCTACGTTTAACGCAGTCTGGTTTTAGAACGACGTTCGTGTCGATTCAGCTCATCACAGTTTGTTTTTTAACAGAGTACTTCGCCTAGTTTAGCTACAAGTTCAGTTTGTTAGCCTGTTAGCTACTTGCAGCTAAAGCAGGTGGATTGTGTTCAACACTTAAAAACCAGAAGAGTCCAAGACGTTTCTTACAGTCAACTTTGTACGTTTTTATAACAACACAAAAATCCTGTTTACTGTCAGTCGAACATCTGGTGTTGGAGATTTTCAAGAGAAATATTAAATATTGTAAGAAATATAATAATTTTTAAAAAGTTGGACGTGCTGCCCAGCTCCAAACACAAACGTGAGCGCAGTTTGTTCTTACAACTCATTTTAGTTTTCATCTTTTGTAACAGCGCGGATGCTCAGATCAGTCTTTTCTTCAAAGTTTTGTTTCAAGCCAGTTAGTCAGAAATATTTTTTTTTCACTAAACATTAAAATCCAGAATTAACTGTATTTTTAATATTTTTAATAAGTACCGTCCTGCTGCCCTTGGCTCAAAATGACCACTGAGGTCTTAAGGGTCATTTTGAGCCAAAGGCAGCAGAACGGTTAATTCTATTAAAACCTAAAGTTCTTCCCACGTGTGTCACCGGCACCTTGGACTGTAAAAAGGTCAAAGGTTACGATGGTGTTTTATTATTTTTGCGGTTTATTATAATGTTTTTACTTCAGTTTTCCAACGTTTGATCGGTGTTGAGCGTCAAAAACTTTCAGCTGAAAATCCCGACTCCCCCGAGAAAACGCGCTCAGACGTTTATATTCACGTCGTCTCATGATATTTAATTGTTTTGATGAAGAAAAGCTGATTTGATACCTGGTTATTTTGAAAAAAACGAAGCTTGGCGATGTCAAGATGTTTAACTGGTTTTGAGAAAAACACATTGGATTTGTTATTATCAGCTTCTGTACTTTTTTTTTTTTTTTTTTTGGAACTGTGAAAAAAACGGCTAAACCTCAATCATCATCATCATCATTTGTTTTGTTTTTTTACTTGGGGCTCGACTTTTTGTCTGATCATCTCAAATTTGCTTTAAGACAAGCCAAACTTGTTTTTTTTTATGCTTCTTTGGCTACACCGAACTTTTTGCTCTTTTATTCTGTGAATCTCGCTTTTATTCTGAAAAACTGTCCCGTAACCTTGACAACAATATGCCTAATTATAAATGAAATGGTTTAAGCATAATCCCTTAATGAGATTACTCTTTACTGTTGATTCTTCAAAGTATATCCTAATATATTGAAACAGAAAATAGAAAAGATGGAGTTCAGTAAATGAATTTTGAACATTGTACTTTTTTTTATTTTTAATGATTGGTACTCAACGAGCTCTTTTAGCAGACGGACCCGAAAGGTTTCATGTGAAGATCTTTTATGTTGCATGTGTTTGTTGCTCAATCATGTTGGAATGTGTGTGGGTGTGTGTGTGTGAGGCCAAAGGTCGACTAGTTTAGAAAAATGTGAAGCTTCTTCTTTCACCATGACCACTAGATCACTCACAGGTCGGATTTCCTTCAGAGGAAATAAAGCACTTTAAGTGTCAAGCAGCGCTCTCCTCTCCTTTCCTTCTTGAGCACAGCACAACCCTCCTGCTGCCCTAGGGTCAAAGCCGAGGCCTCATTTTAAGGCCTGTTTTGAGCCAAAGACAGCAGGAGACAGTGATGGACAGACATGGTTACAGAAATAAGTATTCAATAATGATGTTTGAGAACAACAAGAAGTAGCCTGACCAACAGCGCTCCCTGTGTGAATAGAGCACGCTCGGCTTCTCTCACGTCCAACCCTCCCCCAACAAGCTCCTGCAGGTAAGGGGCGTTGACCTTCAGAACAAATGGAGATCGTTGATTGGTCAGTTGCTGACGAGCGTACAGGATTGATTGACAGGTGGCATCAAGGACCCGACTCGTTTAATAAAAATAGATTTTATTGGCCCATTTAAGAATCATCACTTATTCCAAATTTATTCAATATTTTGTTGAATCTAAAGTTTGAGAACTAAGTTTTGTTACAAAATCCTAATGATGATTTCTTCATTTTTCAGGGGTGCTGAGTTAAAATTCAGGTTTGCTTGAGCCCCCCCAAAAAACAATGAGACTAAAATGGCCACTGACGCACAGTGATGACTTTTTTATTTTATTTTTTTTTACAACAAACTATTGATTTTGTATTTTTTCAAACAATCTTGAGCCTTTATTTAAAAAATGTCCAGGCTGCCGTTAAAAGTCAATCAGCTCAGTTCCTTCAAGGTTCGAAACGTTTGTGTTTATTAGAATTCACCGCAGATCATTTGAGCTCCTGGTGATTTTATTGAAACCGTTTCACAAACTCAAACTCTGAAGGTGTTACTGTGTAATAAGTTGGTTTATTTTTATTTTTTTAAAAATCAGATCTACAAATAAACTAGTTGGACCCTCCTGCTGCCCTTGGGTCAAAGTACAAGGCCCCAGTTCTAAGCCCTGTGGGTCATTTGAACCCGAGGGCAGCAGGAGGGTCGAACCTCCACATTCGGTTCATTACGAACATTAATAGTAAAAAAACACCGTTGAGCCTCGTGCAGTTTTGCGTGAGCGGCTGATCTGAACGCAGAGTTCTTATGGGTCGCAGGGGTCGGCCACGCGGCCCA
Source organism: Simpsonichthys santanae (assembly GCA_031762415.1). Lineage (NCBI taxonomy): Eukaryota > Metazoa > Chordata > Actinopteri > Cyprinodontiformes > Rivulidae > Simpsonichthys > Simpsonichthys santanae. The sequence continues at coordinate 2,471,534 of JARVLU010000803.1, forward strand.
CGAACAGCAGCGTGTTGAGGCTCGCCTCCCTGATGAGCACCAGGAACGGACGGTCGGCCAGGAACACCTCGCGGTTCGGGTTCATGGCGCGTCCGACGGCCACCACGGCCGTGGCCGCCGCCGCCTCGCTCCCCTCCTCGTTCACCTGAAACCAGAAAACGTTTAGATTCAGGAGCCGTCGGTTCGCTCTGGGTCCACCAGAACCGCCTCGTTACACCACACACGTGTTCAGCGACAGATTCTGTGGTTGGTGGTTTGACCCCGACCGACCTCCAGGAAGGCTTTGTGGAAAGCTTCAGAGATGAAGAGGGACTCGCTGCCGTCCTCCAGGATCCCTGGAACAATCACACAGGAGGGGGTGGAGGGTTTAACGAGCACATATTGATTACAAATAACTAATCATTTCCTGCTTTGCAACACTTGAGGCCAGTCGCTTGAATAAAAGAAGCTTTTAGCTCATTTAAAACTCGACTCTGACGGTTTTAAAGTTTTTATTAACCTCAAATTCAAAAGAAAAATTATATTTTTGCTTCAAAATCAAGACTCGAACAGAAAAATATAAAAATAAACAAAAGTCCTGAAAACCCTGAACTATAAGTTGGAATTTTTCATTCATTCAACCTTTTTCATTCAACTAATTAAATATAATTAAATATTAAAAAAGTATTAAATGACATAAATAGCATATTAACTCAAATAAAAATAAAAAGTATTAAGACAAAAATTACAGTTAAGAACCCAAAATGGCAAAAATAACCTTTATTTTGAAAATACATGTATTTCTAAGTTTTTGTATACATTTTTAAAAAGGAAAAAAAAAATCTAAATTAGGAGTAAAGAAGTGTTTAAAATGTTTTAAAAATAACATAAATAATAATTACACAAAGATGTCTGATGGATCTGACAAGACGTTGTGAATAAATGTTAAAATAAAAACTTTATAAATGTAATTTAAGATAATCAAATGGTTTATAATAAAGTAGAACAGCTGACTAATATATGTATATACTGTATATTAAAAACTATATTTATAAATTCATTTGACTTAAAATCGTGGAATAAAAAAATGTTTGAAACGTATAAAAATAAATGCATCTTTAGGATTATATATTTTTAATTGTATTTTTTAGCACATTTTTAATGCACCAAACATTTTCTGTGTTGCAGACGGGTCAACGGGTTTAAAATCGTTAAATTTGTTTTAGTTTGTTTGAACTTTGTGCATAAGTTTTCATCCAGTCGCACACAGACTAGTCAAACTGATTTATATCAATTAAACAGAAATAAATCTGGACTCGTCAACGGTTTCAGATCTGGTCTGGGTCTGAGGTCTCCCTGCAGGTCACACCTGCTCTTCCCTGAACCTGAACCCAGGCCGGTCTGGTGTTTTTGGACTTGGAGGTTCGGGTGGACCCACCTGGCAGGCTGGCCTTGTTGGCGTCGAACAGGTCCGTCAGGCCCATGTCCTGCAGCTTCTCCTTCAGACTCACGTTGTCCTCCACCCTGAAGCGAGGGATGGAGACGGAGACCGTGGTCTCCTTCAGCTGGTTCAACCAGTCGTTCAGTTTCTGCAGGTCCAGACTTTCCTCCACCTGAAACAGCAGGACTTTACTGAAACATCGTCGAGGGCTTTGAAAGCTGGATGTTTGTAGTTCTGGAGACGAGTGTTTTTCTGGACTGGACTTGAACCTAAATGTTCTGGTGCGAGACATTCGAGTGAGTTGCACGAGTAGAAGAACAGAGCTGGGGCTTTTTTTCTTGTTCGAGGCAGTGGTGGAGGCAGGGGGTGGCCAATGGTGGCCTTGGCCCCCATAGATTAATCTTCAGCCACCCCAATAATTTGAGGAAACTATAATTTTAAGCAATATTAAAAAAAATAGAAAACAGTTTCCTCAAATATTGTAGGATGGCTGGTTTACAGATGTTTATGGTAAGGGTTGAACCGACTAGTTGATTCCAGTACGTCTCGAGAGTTTTTTAATTTCACATCGACTAGTCGCAGTAACATGATTGTGTCACGTATCATGCCACTGCCTGGCGCTGAGCACCGCCCCCCTGTTTTTATTTTTATTTTATTTAATAAAATAAAAACGGGGGCGCACCACCGCCGCAGTGGTTTATTTTATTTAGTGGGTTAAATAAAATAAAACTAACTTTTGCAGCTTAATAATAGATTTGATTTTCCTGTGACGTATTTGCAGTAAATCTTAGGAGTAGATGTTTTGTCTTTTTTTTTTTTTTTTGTAAATAAGAAATTACATTTTTTTTGTGAATATGATAAAGCGTCTTGAGTTTCTACGACGTCACAGCGACTATTTGAGAAAGTCCTCGTGAAGATGTTAAAGAAACACGTAAAGAACTCACAACACAGTGTTGACAAAATGTCAGAATAATAAAAGTTACAGCTCAAACTACAGAAAAAATATGGACAAGTTGCTTTTAGGGCGGAACGTTAAGAAAATCAACAAAGATTCAAATCTAGAAAACCTGTTGGACAAACTACAGTCTTAACGAAAAAAGAATTGGAATGATAGAAATGTTTGTTCAAACTATTTAAAAATGCTTGAAAATATATATATTTTAAATAAATAAAACAACTGGAAGATTTATGAATTTATAACTGAACATAGTGAGTTTATACCAACACAAAGTAAATTTATAATTTGACATGAAGTTGGTTTATAACGGGGCATAATACTTAATTATATGAAATAGTTTAATTTAATAAATACTTCCTTTAGCTCAAGGTGGTCTTTAGTCTGCTGCCATGAGAATTGGGCGATCATGTAATTGTGTTTTTATTTGTCTAGGAGCACATTATTTCATGAACCACTGAAGAATTTATTACAACTTTCAGAGAGTGACCATCGGACGTACGAGCAGAGTTTCGTCCAGTTTTATGTTCGGTTTGGGAACGTGACGAGGAAAGCGTGTTCTGGTCTGGATTACCTGACTGAGGGGGTTCCCGCTGCTCGGCAGGATGATCACCATGGTGATGTCGTCTGCTCGGTACGGCATCTCCAGCAGCTGCACTTTGTCATCGGGGAAATGTTTGTACTTGAATTTGACCTCCTGGAACATCATGTGGACCTGACACCTGCGATCTTCACTGACGGAGAAGTCCGAGGGGAACACGTGCTCTTTGGGAAACTTACTTTTCCACTGACCCTAAGAGTAGGAACACCTTTTAGATGTGATCAGACTAAAAACAGCATTTCTCTGTTAGATCCTCTCAAACGTGTTGGAACATCTGTGCAGACGATGTTCTGTTTTCTATTTCTGATTTCAAGCTAGTGTATAGAAAGATGGTTGTGGTGCAATTTAACGTAACTAATACAAAAGTAAAATCTTTTTTTCATCAGAGCAGCTTCAGATGTTAAAATACCTTGAAGAAGATTGTGTTGACAAGAACCAGGACAGTGTTGGAGTCCAGCGCACCTGATGGCAGTGTGTCCTGGATTCGGTTGTTCGTCTTGTTGGAAATCCAGTTGTTAATGGTGACCCGAGCCTCGTCAGGGTTCATCTGTGACAGAAAACCAGATTTACTGATCCAGCTGGTGTTGGACACCAGACACAGTGTCTGGTGCTGCAGGGTTTACTTTAAAAAAGGTAGCGGAGGTCAGATTTCTGAAAGTCAGTCTTAGTATTGTCAGCACTGAAGGTAATTTTGACAAAAAGTTAGAATTATGGAAGTAAAATAAGAGTATGGAAAGTAATTTTGTCAGAAAGCATTTTAATTATAAAAGTAAGGAATGACGTCATCTGCATAGAGGATAATTTTGCCTGCAAAAAGTTAGAATTTTGAAAGTAAAGATAATGTAATTTTTATAAAAGTCATTTTGTTCACAGAATTCTGGAAGTAAAAATAGATATCATCTGCGTAGAAAGTAATTTTGCCAGCCAAAAGAATTCTGGAAGTTAAAGATACAGTCGTCCCTCGCTATATTGAGGTTCACTTCTTGGATTTTTTAAACCCTTTTTTTTAATTATGTGTACATGCTGTGTAGTACTGTACATTCATCTCATCTTCATCGCCAAAGTGTTTAAGAGCATATAAAATTTTAATGAGAGTGGGAATTTGATGATTCCTGCCTGTCTGTTCACCACGCTGTGATCAGCATCATTCTCACCTGGTGGCCGTAGCCAGATTATTGAAAGCCTTGCACAAATATATGTCCAATCATTATCTCCTCTCCTGACTG
>JARVLU010000803.1:2514111-2529848 GCA_031762415.1 Simpsonichthys santanae
AAAAAAAATACAATACAAAACAATCCCATGAACAATAACGTACAGAGTATAAAAAAATGAAAGGTAGCAGAAAGAAGTAAACTTGAGGAAAAAAAAGAAGTTAATAAAAATAAAAGTTTTCTTATAATAGATCCCTGTGGTGCACCTCCCTGTTGAATATCAGGGCATGTCTTCTTACATTGTCTTAAACCTTTTGTCACCTCTGAAGCCAATGGCAACGACAGCAAGAAGTTCAAAGGTGACATAAGAGGGCCCAGCCTGCCGTCCCGGGTCATCCACATCCGCAAACTTCCCTGTGACATCACAGAGGCCGAGGTGATCAGCCTCGGTCTGCCGTTTGGAGACGTCACCAACCTGCTGATGCTCAAAGCCAAAAACCAGGTATGGGTTGAACCAAACTGATACTACTTGTTGGTAACAAGCTAAAATGTCAAGAGGCTAGCAAGAAGCTGTAGCATTAAGATGTTAGCAAGAAGCTGTAGTTTCTTGAGGTTAGCAAAAGCTGTAGCATTACGATGTTAGCAAGAAGTTTGGTATCAAGGGGCTTGCCAGAAGCTGTACCATTAAGAGGTTAGCAAGAAGCTGTAGCATTAAGAGGTTAGCAAGAAGCTGTAGTATCACAAGGTTAAGATGTAGTACTAAGAGGCTAGCAAAACGCTGTAGTATCAGGAGGTTAGCAAGAAGCTGTAGTATCAGGAGGTTAGCAAGAAGTTGTAGTATCAGGAGGTTAGCAAGAAGCTATAACTATAATAGGCAAGCTGGAAGTTACCAGGAGGACTTTTCCAGATTTCAGTTGAAATGACAGTTTGAATTCGTCGGAGAAAGCTCAGGGTGAAAACTGAGCAGTAACAGCAATTTGTCAATAAATATGTATGAATTTGTCTCAAAACTAATCATAACCAAACTTTATACCGATTCAAAAGTTTGACCAGATTTTATTGACTGTTGCTGCTGTGTCTCCAAACTCTTAATTTTCCTGTAATAAACTTGTTGGTTTTCTTTTTCCTCAGGCTTTCTTAGAGATGAACTCGGAGGAAACAGCTCAGAACATGGTGGGTTATTACTCCACAGTGATGCCTGTTATCAGACACCAACCTGTCTACGTTCAGTTCTCCAACCACAAGGAGTTAAAAACTGACAACTCCCCCAACCAGGAGGTAAGAAAACAAACAGTTGTACTCATCTTAGCTCCTGCCAGCTCCTGTTCACTCTCTGTTCTGTCTCAGAGGGCCCAGGCAGCCCTCCGGGCCCTCAGCTCCTCTCACGTGGACACGCCGTTAGCAGCTCCGAGTACAGTGCTGAGGGTGGTGGTGGAGAACCTGCTCTACCCAGTCACCTTGGATGCTCTCTGTCAGGTAACCACAGTATCAACCCATCTATCATTTTTAAAAGCTAGCATCTGTCCAACATGGAAACACATTTTGTGCTAATGCTAATTATTCTTGCATCATAAACTAGCATGGTGCTAATGCATTAACTCAGTCTCTGTCCTTGTGTCTGTCTGAGAAATGATTTCCTGTCAGATCATTTGAAAACATTTATTTATATCATGGGTGACACTCGACTCCTGTTTTGTCCTCAGATCTTCTCAAAGTTTGGCACGGTGCTCAGGATCATCATCTTCACCAAGAACAATCAGTTCCAGGCTCTGCTGCAGTATTCAGAAGGAGCGTCGGCCCAGGCGGCCAAACTGGTGAGCGGTGGTGGTGTGTCTCCAGCGGTTTCTCTGGGGTGAACGGGTTTTTGATGTTGACGCCTTTGTCTTTCAGTCTTTAGATGGACAGAACATCTACAACGGCTGCTGCACCCTGAGGATCAGCTTCTCCAAGCTCACCAGCCTCAACGTCAAATATAACAACGAGAAGAGTCGAGACTTCACCAGACCAGACCTGCCCTCCGGAGACAGCCAGCCCACCATGGAGCACCAGGCCATGGCTACAGCCTTCAGTAAGGCCCGCAGTTTCCACCGTCACGCCGAAAACGCCGAGCTAAAGATCAGAAACACAAAAAAGTCAACTTACAACAGCTTAACGTTTGAAGACAAACTGAAAATGAAATATATTTAGTTTCCTGTAAAAATGAGTAAATACTGAGTGCTGAAATTTTGTTATAGAAGGTGGAGTAAAGTTGTTAAAGGCTATATATAGTTTACCTTAAAGCTAAAAATGTATCCCTAGCCAAAAGTAGCAAAAGGCTAGCTAAAAGCTAAACTTAGCAAAACAGTAGCTACAGAGTACAGGTAGGTAAATATATGTTAAAGAGCAAGATGTGCTAAAAACAGAAAACACTAAATAAAAGCAGCAAAACTCTGATTAAATGTTATAAGTAGCAAAGGCTATTGCTAGCTAGATGTTCAAGTACCAGAGGGGGCATCTTAGAAGGCAACATTAGAAATTATTTTCTGATAGCTAAAACTAGCAAAAGCCAAGGTAAATATATGAACTGGATAGATAGAAGCTTTATTATCAAAAGGCTAGCTAAAAACTAAATAATTGAGATGCTATCTAGAAACTAGTTTCAAGAGGCTAGCTTAAAAACTATAGTATCAAGAGGCTAGATAAAAGCTGAAAATAACAAGAGGCTAGCTAAAAGCTAATAATAACAAGAGGCTAGCTAAAAGCTATTGCAAAATGAGACTAGCTAAAAGCTATAGTAACAAAGGTTTAGCTGAAAGCTGTAGTAACAAGAGGCTAGCTAAAAGCTATAGTAACAAGGCTAGCTAAAAGCTATAGTAACAAGGCTAGCTAAAAGCTATAGTAACAAGGCTAGCTAAAAGCTATAGTAACGAGGCTAGGTAAAAGCTATAGTAATGAGGCTAGGTAAAAGCTATAGCAACACAAGGCTAAAAGCTATAGTAACAAAAGTTTAACTAAAAGCTATAGTAACAAGAGGCTAGCTAAAAGCTATAGTAACAAGAGGCTAGCTAAAAGCTATAGTAACAAGTGGCTAGCTAAAAGCTATAGTAAAAAAAGGCTAGCTAAAAGCTATAGTAACAAGAGGCTAGCTAAAAGCTATAGTAACAAGGCTAGGTAAAAGCTATACCAACACAAGGCTAAAAGCTATAGTAACAAAAGTTTAACTAAAAGCTATAGTAACAAGAGGCTAGCTAACATCTATAGTAACAAGAGGCTAGCTAACATCTATAGTAACAAAAGTTTAAAAGCAATAGTAACAAGATGCTCGCTAAAAGCCTAAAGGAGCAATACAGAATCTGAAATTTGCTGAACCGCAGCTAAAAGGATAACATCGTCAGAAGACACAAGCAGAACTAGATTGCTAAAGCCGATTTCAAAGAGAGCGTTTTTAAAAAAAGCTAAAGAGATCCCAATGTATTTTTTATTGGAAAACATTTCTAATTAAAGTTAAATAGTTTGAAAATATAAAAGTTACAAAACCCCAAATTCACAGCCCCCATCTTTTGAAGGAGCTGAATGTTTTAATGTATGAACAGCTGAAATAGCCCAAAGTCTTCTGAAGAAGTTAAATAGCAAAATATGTAAAAATAATAATAATAACATTAAAAAAAAGATCAGGATAACAGAGAATGCTGAGTCAGCATTCACAGAAAGAGGAAAAGGAGGTGAGACATCTTGGCTTATTCCAAGATGGTCCTCTTGTTTATTGTGAATAAAAAAAAATCTTTTTATGGAATAATGATGTAAACTCAGACGTTGTTTCCTCTGCAGCTCCAGGTATCATCTCAGCTGCACCTTACGCCGGAATGACTCACGCCTTCCCACCTGCGTTTGCCCTTCAGCCAGCAGGTGAGTTTCACCTGTTGAGGTGTCACATGACCGATCAGAGGACGGACAGCCAATCAGACGCAGATACTGTAGGATGCTTAATGACTGTGAATCAGTTGATCTTGTGTTCGTGCAGATCTCGGTGTGTTTTTTTACTCGTCTCACCTCTCTCAGTGTCCTCCCCATACCCAGGACTGACGGTCCCCGCTCTGCCTGGAGCCCTGGCCTCTTTGACCCTCCCTGCCGCCGCCAGGTTGGGGTTTCACACCATCCCTGCTGGACACTCAGTCCTGCTGGTCAGCAACCTGAACCCCGAGGTGAGGAGTCGTCCTTCAGTCTAACCAGACCTTCACTGCAGAGCACCGACCCAACACAAGCACATTGTTTAGAGACTCTACCTACGTTTTTTTTTTTTTTTTCTTAACACCGCGAGATGTGAGGGACGTTGGTTTGTGATAGACCTAACGTGCACCCTACACAGGTTTAGGTGTATTTTGGTAACTCAGACCGTCTTTTTCTTAAAGGGATAGACCAGTCGTCTTCAAAACGATGTTCTTTTTAATAGTTGGCGTCTCAGCCGTGACCTCAGTCATAGAGGCACAAGTCTTCACCCAGGCTAGGCTAAGAGCTAGCTAAACAAGTGCCTGTTTCAGTCGTTTTTTTGGTTTATAAAACAACCTTTTCTCCAAAATGGCATAGCGGTCATCAGCTGATATTTAACTGCCACACTTCAGCGTGATGCCGGTTGTTTTAGGGGTGTCCTGATACTATAGTTCTTTTTTTTCAGACCGAGTGCAAGTACTTCAGTTGGGTACTTGCCGATGCTGAGTACCCATACAGTACCTAAACATTGCACAATGACTTCAGAAACATTTCTTTTAGTAAGCGCACAGCAAACAGTCTGCGTGCTTATCTAAAATATTTACAAATTATGGACTTTTTAACTTTTTGTCCTCTTGTTACTTGAGAAGTGGAAACAGAAATGACATCACCGTACTTAGAAGTGGTATCGGTCTGAAGTTTTCAGTCTTTTTGGGGGTGGGGGTAGGGCTGGGTGATATGGACCAAAATTAATATTTCGATATAATTATGATATATCGCGATATACAATATAGATCTCAATATATTTTTCTTTCCATAAAATAATAACAAAAATATATTTTCGAGTCACAGCTTTGTCCCAGTTGTCACACAGCAACATTTATTAACAAACTATTTACATACATTATTTTTCAGACATTTATTTACATATATTAAATAATAATTCTCTTCAGCTCAGGGGCAGCTGTGGCTGAGAGGCTAGAGCAGCCTCCTTCACTGGGAGAGTTGGGGTTTGATTCCACCAGCAGTCACATGCTGAAGTGTTCCTGGGCAAGACACTGAACCTCTCATTGCTTCTGTGTGTTCCATCGGTGTATGAATGTGATAAAGTACTGATTATTCTTTGTGCAGATCTAGTAGAGTGCTGAATGAATGGGTAAATGAAGACAGATTGTGTTGTAAAGAGCTTTGAGTGTCTTGATCAGATAGAAAGTTGCCTTCACGTTACTCATCGTGTTTGTGAACTGCAGTAAAGTGAGCCTCTACTCCGAAGCGTGAAACGGCAACACCGAGTGTTTTTATTTTGCTTCCTTAAAACAATCCACGGGTCCGAGCTTATTTAGCCATGCTAAGCTTTATGAAAGGAGCAGAGGGAGGTGGAGACATTAATAAATCAGCAGTTTATCATATTGCTAAATACACAGTCTCAGCTATGGAAGAATACAGCTAAAGCGTTAGCCATCTTGTTAGCCGCTAAGGACCGTATCTTTAGCAATATGATAAACTGCTGATTTATTAATGTCACGCTTCCTCTATGTGTTTCTCTAAAAGGCACACAGCATGGCTAAATGAGCTCTGAACTATTTCAAATAAGAAGACGGGTCTGTCGTCTAGCTGGGAGCTTCACACGCTCAGACAGCTGCTGCTAGTGCTGCTGTGTTTATTAACGTCTCGTCTTCTCTAGCTCTAGTGCCCGCCCACACTGCAGAAGCAGGAAGGGAGGGGGAGCACGGGTGAGTGTTTGTGTGGAAGAGGTAGAAGGAGTGGGGCCACCTGAGCGAAAGAGACGGCAGGATTTCCAACTATAAAACTATATACAGTAGTTTATATCAAGATAGTCTTAATTTATATCACAAAAAAAAAATTATCTCCATATTTTAAAAATATTGAGATATCGCCCAGCCCTAGGTGGGAGGTCTGATTAAGTAGTTGAGGCTGGTATCAAGCCCACCACTAGTTGTCCAATGTCGCAGAGTGAAGTGGGGAATTGGAAACGGCCTCCGTCCGTCCCTCTTTTGGGCTGAATAACGTAAAATAAATGAGGTACCAACTTCCATTTTACTGCCAGAAAGGTCCCCATCAAAAAGAGATTGCTACATCAAAATCCAAGATGGCCACCTCCATAAATGGCAAAACTACTTTTTGTTTACTGGACTAGCATTTTCGGTGACTTTAAAAGCTGGATTTAACTTCTGCTAATCTATATTTTGGCAACTTTGTCTGCTAAAAAAAATTCCACCCTGTTCCTGTGTGTTTGTGGGCGTGTCTTGAAGAGTCTGTTTGACACGCTGACTGCGTGTACGCGTGACGAGACGTGATTGGTCAACCCAGCTTCAACTGGAAGGAGACGAAGACGTGTGATGGTTGTCTGAGCGGTTAGCGGTTTAGCGTTAGCTTACACTATTTTTTACTTGTTTAGTTGTTTAACGTTAGCAAAACTAACTTTTCAATTAGTGGAATGTGGGTTAGCTAAGTGAACATTTAGGTTTTTTTTATTTTTATTATTGGGGTGGCAAAAGATTAATCTATGGGGACCAAGGCCACCATTGGCCACCCCCTGGCTCCTCCATTGCACCTTGTGAATAAAATGGCTCCCTCCAGGATCTGACACTGACAGCGCAGAAGAAGTTTCCTTCCTCTGTGCTGGGATCATTTTAGGTTCACTCCAAGAGAAACGTTAGAAAAATATAAAGCAGCTCTCCGAAATCCCATCGTTTGTTCGTAAATATTTAATCTGCGGTTTGTTTTCCCGTTTCTTTGTCTCGGACGTTAAACACAGTTTTTTTTCCTGATGTTTTGTCACACACCTGAACACACCTCACCTGTGCAGTTTTAATGTGAAATGAACCTTTAATTTGATCTGACACCCCCCACCCCCCTCCAAAGATAATTAACCTTCTGATTGACCCCTCACCTGTCTTTTGTTTTGTTTTCTCCCCCTTTTTAATTTGTTGCCATGGAAACGCCTCGGACCCTCCACCTGTCCTGCCCTCCCACCTTTACCTGTCCTGTCCCTCCGCTGCCTTCTCTGCTGTCTTTAAAGAGAGTTACGCCCCACTGCCTCTTTATTCTCTTCGGTATGTTGTCACTAGCTTCTTATTTTTGAATTACCAGTACCACCTGAATGTTCTGATTTTTATTTATTTATGAAACAACAATGAGTGTCTGCTTGTTTTGTCATATCTTGTGTGTTGATTTGAGTTTAATTACAATCTGTGCAGTTTTTCCTCTGAGTTTCTGAAGCTCCTGGGCGTCTTATGATCATTTTAATCCATAACGTGGATGAAGTGAGCAGCGTCGAGCTTTTTAACATCCTGAAACCTGACGAAGCGTCCCTGAATCTGAAACAGCTGTTAGCGTCAGGCTAAGCTGAAAGATGAATAATTATGAAAACATCCAGGGGTGCGTCGCACATCGTCTTAAAATTATAAACAAAAGGTTTTTGTCAAAGTGAGGACGTTTAAACTTTTACTGGTCCCTGTAGGAACTGGTCTCTGATCCTGTTTGTGGTCTTCATGGGCAGGATCTTGGCTCTCAGTTGTGGTGGGGGTGGGGTCTGGTTTGAAAACCTCAGGGTCTCGTCTCTGATTAAAGTCAGTTCCTCTAAATATGAGGCTCCGGTTCTTGACTGGACACGGGTAGACAGCCTCCTCCAGGTTGTGGGGGACAGGGTTTGACACCTGTGCTCACCACTGTGTGCAGAAGCTGTGCTTCATGATGGCTGAGGTCATGAATCGGCAGGAAATTTAAAAATTAAATTAAAAATCAAAGAAAAGTGCTGGTCTTTCTGCTTTTCTCATCAGAACTGAGCTTCATGTCTGAGTTCAGGTCTCTTTAGTGCTCAGGGACTCTGCCATTCATGAAGTCTGGTTTAAAGATTTATCTGTAGCAGGTAAGATATTTACATACTTAAAGTCTCAAACCCATTCCAGTTAAAACTGGTTAAAACTGGTGAATGGCCTCAGTTTGAAGCGTCTGTAAACTCAGAGGAGCTGCATTTATTGTTTTTATTTTTAATTTCCAGTTCACCGAGTCTCAGGTTTTAGGTCTGCATGCCGGGTTTCTCTCAGTTTGCATGTCCTCAGTGCCGAATCAGCAGCTCCTGGTTTTTGTTTTGTTGAAACCCATAATTCATTGCACCTAAATGATGCAATCTGCCGTTTATTTTAATTTTCTCTGACCCTTCCCCTTATTTTCCTGACTTGTACTTCCTGTGTTTAACCATTCAGGAATTCCCGTCTCCAGAACTTAAATTTACCGACGAGTTTGTTTTGCTGCAGCAGCTCTCGTCCTCCCGCTGCTTAGTTTTTTGTTCTAGTTTGTATTGGACTAAAGCGAAGGGTCAGTGGTGTGGCAGGCTTCATACGCAGCTTCCTGTAGAGCTAGCTCTAGATCATTTTAATATATTTGTTTGTTTGTTTCTTTGACAAACTCACCTGTTTCCTCTCTCTGTGACTCTGTTCAGGTGTTTACGGAGACGTGATGAGAGTGAAGATTCTCTTCAACAAGAAGGAAAACGCTCTGGTCCAGATGAGTGACAGCACTCAGGCTCAGCTAGGTAACGGCTCGCACATGCTCAGTGCGCTCCAGACAGCTCTCTGTCAAACGAAGGCTGTAAAAGTTCTGCAAGGTTTTCTCTAGACAAACTTTAATTTGAAATTTTGTGCATAAAGACTCGACCTGTAAGCTCGTTTTGAAGAAAGTCACAAAGAACCTCCACAAACGTTTTGTACATAATGCTGGAAACAGATCGGTCGTTGTCGACATACGACAGAAAACTGGATGAGTCAGAGGTCTGAGGAAGTCCACTCTGTTTCAGTTCTACGGTGTTGAGCATGAAATGAAACTGAAGTGAACAAAAACACTCGACAGGTTCCACCACGTCAAAAACACTCGACAGATTCTACCACGTCAAAAACACTCGACAGATTCCACTGCGTCAAAAACACTCGACAGATTCCACCGTGTCAAAAACACTCGACAGATTCCACCACGTCAAAAACACTCGACAGATTCCACCACATCAAAAACACTCGACAGATTCCACCACGTCAAAAACACTCGACAGATTCCACCGCGTCAAAAACACTCGACAGTTTCCACCGCGTCAGAAACAATCGACATATTCCACCGTGTCAAAAACACTCGACAGATTCCACCACGTCAAAAACACTTGACATATTCCACCGCGTCAAAAACACTCGACAGATTCCACCGTGTCAAAAACACTCGACAGATTCCACCGTGTCAAAAACACTCGACAGATTCCACCGTGTCAAAAACACTTGACATATTCCACCACGGCAAAAACACTCGACAGATTCCACCGTGTCAAAAACACTCGACAGATTCCACCATGTCAAAAACACTCGACAGATTCCACCGTGTCAAAAACACCGACAGATTCCACCGTGTCAAAAACACTCGACAGGTTCCACCACGTCAAAAACACTCGACAGATTCCACCCCGTCAAAAACACTTGACAGATTCCACCACGTCAAAAACACTCGACAGATTCCACCGCGTCAAAAACACTCGACAGATTCCACCGCGTCAAAAACACTCGACAGATTCCACCACGTCAAAAACACTCGACAGGTTCCACCACGTCAAAAACACTTGACAGATTCCACCATGTCAAAAACACTCGACAGATTCCACCACGTCAAAAACACTCGACAGATTCCACCGTGTCAAAAACACTCGACAGGTTCCACCGTGTCAAAAACACTCGACAGATTCTACCACGTCAAAAACACTCGACAGATTCCACCACGTCAAAAACAACAGATTCCACAGTGTCTTACTTTTTACACAAAAGCTAAAAGTCAGATCTGAGATTTGAAAACTGGGTGAGTCCTACAGCTGAGGCTTGGACCAATCTGGGTCCAGCAGAATCATGGTCCCACACACAGCAGCTGATGTACAGAACGGGTCAGAAAGAACAGAACCACCGGTCCAGTCAGAGTCCAGAAGCTCAGCTTGATGTTTTGAATACTAAAATACAAAGATGGCGTCCTTTTCCTTGTGACCGTAGATCTCTGACTCATCTTCCACGTCATGAGTTTATAAATCTGAGCGGGCGTCGGGTTTTACTCTGTGGTCTTTAGTTTGTCTCCAACAGCTGCTTTAAAGGATTTTACAACAAATTCTGAATAACATACCATTTTATTTATAGAGCACTTAAAACAGCGACAAGGCCAAACAAAGTGCTGTACAAACAAACAACAGGCAACATACAAAATGAAGTTAAAAAAAGACTATGAATACATATATGAATAGACTCAAGGTAAAATATAGATTTTTTTTTAATGGGACAACACTAAAAACAGTGTTTCAGTTTTTTGTCTTGACTGGATGATGCAGTTTAAACAGTGAAACCTGAACAGTTTACAGAAGTTTCTAAAAGTGACTCCTCTCTGCTGCTCAGCCATGAGTCACCTGAACAGCCAGCGGCTGCACGGGAAGCCCCTCCGGATCACGTTGTCCAAACACACCAGCGTCCAGCTCCCCCGCGAAGGCCACGAGGACCAGGGTCTGACCAAAGACTACAGCAACTCCCCCCTACACCGCTTCAAGAAGCCCGGCTCCAAGAACTACTCCAACATCTTCCCGCCTTCGGCCACTCTGCACCTCTCCAACATCCCGTAAGTCCAAACTGAGCTCTGGACTCAGGAGAGGACGGGGCTGAAGCGAGCCTCATGAAGTGTCTGCTTTGTGTTTTCCAGTCCCTCTGTGGTCGAAGACGATCTGAAGAGGCTGTTCTCCAGCTCGGGAGCCGTAGTCAAAGCCTTCAAGTTCTTCCAGTAAGTCTCTCATTCTCGTTTCTTCACCGTCTTAACCCCGTCCGGTGTCGCCGAGGTCCTGAGACCCTCGTTTTACAGAAGAACTTCAGTCTGCGCTGAAGTTCGACTGTCCACATCAGATCTCGTCTTTCAGTTTCATCTTGGTGCTTTTTTTTTTTTTTTTAAACATGCTCTAAATTTAATCTGAAACTCTTGGATTTGGTTGATTATTCCTCTTTCTTTATTTGGGGGGTGGTGGCGCAGAGGTCAGACAAGGTGAGCCTGTGATCAGAAGATCGCTGGTTCAACTCCCTGTACCGACAACATCAAAATGTGGGTGGGACTGGTGAATCACTAACACCTGCCTCCACCCTCATCTGCCCCACAGTGTGCCCTTGAGCAAGGCCCCTAACCCCCACCATCCGCTCCTCCAGGCGCCCTGGGTGGCAGCTCTCTGCTCCACACAGAGGGCTGTGGTAGCTCAGTGGTCTGTGGTTGAGTCAGGAAGAACATCCTGAGTAAAAACAGTCACCAAGTCTTCATCGTGGCGACCCCTGAAGAAGGAGCAGCCGAAAGAAGAAGTCTTATTTATTTTTTATTGGAGATTGTTCCACCTGCGTGAAGTACGTGATGTTTAGAGCTCATTATACGAGAAGGTCAGAGGTTTTAAACGTTAAAGGAACTTGAAACTGAACCAGGAGAATGTTCTTTTAAAACTGATGAAATGGGCTCAACAGCCTTCATCTGTCACACTCATCATCACATCACCTGCAAACACGTGCACAGCAGGAAGTTCATGCACGTGAACACATGTTTGGGACGGTTAGTTCAGTCTTTGGTTTAGACTTCTCGTCCTTCAACTCCTCAACGCTTGTTGGAAGAACGTTTAGAGCAGCGTCGCCGTCACGTCCACAGTGCCGACCACGTCCGCTCTTCAGGGCTCGTTTGACCCACGTGCGCTGTGCGAGCACCGACGTAAAAGAGCTAGCTTGATTTGGGTTTGGGTTGGACCTTCAGCTTGAAGAAAACGAACGCCACCAACCGTCGCCACGGTCACGTGCACCCTCGAGGAAATCCACTTGAACCATAAGACCCGCAGCTGTGCAGCAGGGTTAGAACGGCACCGGCTGATGAAGAGGAGATGAACCAACTGCAAACATCAAGATGAAGGTCCACCAGGCCTGTGTCACCAGGAGGAGAGTCTGAGGACCTCCTGGCAGATTAAGGTCGTAGATGAAGTCCTTCCAGGTGTTCCCAGTGTTTCCACCTCCCTGGTAAAGACCTTTATGTTGAACAGACTCCAGCTCAGAAGGAGGCAGCCAACCGGGTCAAACTGAAGGAGCTGCACCATCAGATGATGCCTCCTGTTGATCATTGATGCTGTTCGTAGACCACCCTGCTTTATTTTGAAAGTTAACCTGTTGGTTTCTCGTTCAGGAAGGACCACAAGATGGCTCTGATCCAGATGGGTTCTGTGGAAGAGGCCATCGAATGTCTCATCCAGTTCCACAACCACGACTTGGGAGAAAACCACCACCTGCGGGTCTCGTTCTCCAAGTCCTCCATCTGAGCCTTGGTTTCGACGATCCAAGACCTCCTCGCTCCGCAGGGAGCCGACCCGGCGGGGCCCACTACACTCCAGTCATTCCATTCTGCAGAACCCACCGTGACGTCTGCTGTGATTTTAAGTTATTATTATTAAAATGTTCTTTCTGAGGATTAGGGATTCCCCAGAAAACGCTGAACCTCTTTTAATCTGTAAAATCTGAGACTAGAGGGTGGATTCTGGGTTTTTAATGTCCTTGTTGCGAAGTTGGACCTTTTTAGCCTCGTTTGCCTTTCGACTTTAGCTCCTTGAGAGACGGACGCAAAGTCAGCCTTTTAAATTTAATCTGACTTTAACTTGTGACTCAGAACGACCGCTTTAATCTCAGATTTCTGGTTTTCGAGCGTCCCTGATCCTTTACTGTAGCTGTCCCCTGACAAACCCCGAGTCCTGCGCGTACCTGCGGAGCCGTCGCAGCGTCGGACAGAGACGATCCCTGTGCCTTATTCTTTAACACACGTGAATCAAAGCCTCTGTGAATTGGCACGAGCAGGTTTACAGTTAAAGGTTTACTGTTGAGCTGGATTACAGATGATCCACATTTCCTCGGTGTTGTCAGCGCTTTGTTAGTGTTTTGTAATGCTGGTTACTGTAGCGTCCAACATGTGAACTGATTGTGTTTTAGCAGGTTTGTTGGGTCTTTAATCTTAGTTTAATCCTTTTACTTATTGACTTCTTTATTTCCACGTATGCAATCATTTTTAATCATATATCGTAGCAATATTTTAACCATTCCTGACTTTCTTTTGACCGTGATCTTTATTTTTTTTGGTGTCTTGGTGAGCTCGGCTTGTTTTGCTGCCTTCTACGATCCGAAGATGAATGTTTTTGTGAGGTTTGTCCCGTCAGTCGCGTTTCCTCTCGGAAAAGAAAAGGTTTTTATTTATACGTTCGTTGATCCACTACAGCTAAAACCAAAAACGGCCTTCTAGATGATGCAAACAGTTCCACCCGCCTCAGGTTTCTGGTGTCAAACTGGTCCAGGCTTTTATGTTTTCCTGTGAGAATGTTTTTCTGAACGTCTTGACCGTTGCACTGGAGTCAGTCCACCTTACTGCAGCACGACATAAACTGAAGCGGAGTGTCTTGAACGCAGCGCTGAGTCGTTCCGCTTCAGTCTGAGCAGCACTTGGAGACAAACAGAAGATGCTGGTTTGATTTTATTTCTTTATTTTTAACGTCAACATTCCAGCCACTCAGAAGTCTCCCCTCCCCACTTCGATATGTTTAACAGAGATTCAGTTTGAACGAAAGGTTTCCTCGAAAAGAGCTGCTAAATTATGCAGCCGTGATGCATTCAGTGCACCTGGGAAAATTTGACACTAGGACAATGATTCATGTTGTCTCAAAGATGCACAAGTTTTACGTCAAGTAGGGCACAATCGGTTCACCTCCACACGCTGGATGTTTGGGGTCTGTTTGAAAAAGATTCTAAAATTAAACTTTATTACTAAAAAAAATATGGCTGAGCAGGAAAACAGGTTTTAAATAAATAAAACATCTTCTTTGTTTGGTCTAAGCTAATTTCAGGGCAGTAGCTGCTGAGTTTGTTGAAGCAGAACTAATTTGCAGATTTGCCAGGGGCGCAACCACCAGGGAGCCAGAGGGGGCAACAGCCCCTTGAAAAATTTGCAAGACGCCCCTTCCCTCTGTCCGTCATGGCCAAAAGGTCTTAAATGAATAATCTGTCTGTTAGCTAAGTATCTCAAACTTTCAGAAAGTAATATTTTAATGTTCTTCTGATTTTGGCGTCAACAAGATCCACCACAGTTAATTATAGTTAACAAACAGAAAAATGGCTAAACTGTCAATTTTACAGAGCTAAAATTAGGTGTGGTGGTAGCTGAGAGTGATCCCCAATGCATACTCTGAGTGCTAACAGATCACACAAGGTCCGTTCAAAACGATGGTGTGCAAAGTGATCGCGATATGCATTTTTTCAGACACTTGTTTAAGTTATAAATTTGGATAGAGCAAAAAAAGAGCCCCCATCTGCCCACCCTTTTAAAAACATTCTGGAGGCACCTCTGAGATTTTATTTTTTTAAGCGTTTTAAGACAAACACTAATTCATGTTTACATTCATCTTCACCGTTTCCCTTGAAATCTCCAGCTTTGGGCCGTCGTCTGAATCCGTCTTGGATTTGGACTTTTCTTTCGATACAGTGCTCAGATGACTTGTTGGTCATTTGTGCTGTGTAAATAAACAGTTCCTGAAAAAGAGTAAGTGCTTGTTGGATTAAAAAATAAAATAAAATCTAGCACCAGTTTTCAGAAAAGATCACCCAGGAAGTCCTGTAGAAACAGAACGGGTTCAGTTTAAATCCAGATTCAAGTTTGACTTGGACCATCATTCCTTTTCAGTGCATTCCAGTTTATTCCAAAGAGTCAAGCTAAGCTCATTTTAAAACAACTGCTGTTCAGTAATGTAGCGAAGAAGCTAAAGTAGGACCAAATATACCTACTAAATATTTATAAATGTCAGAAAATAAAATTATAAAAACAGTTGTTTTCTGATATAAAACTTTACTTTAATCTTTCCTTATTTACAACTTTTCATAAATATAAATTTTTTGTGTGAAAAAGTTCAATTCTGATGACTAAAGCAAACTTTTCCTGCCAAAAAGCCCCGTCTCTGCTGATTGGTCAGCCTCAGTGGCGTGATCAGGCTCCTCCCATCTCTCTGCAAGGATTTCATTGGACCTAAACTTAGGACCTGCCCCCCAAATGTGAGATTACTTTTTTTCCCTAATAACAATTAAGGTACAGTAATCTCAAAACATCTTTTAATTTAAATTAAAAAAATGTTTTGCTTCATGAAATGACTGTTGAGAGAAACTTCTGACACCTTTAGATCATCTAGCAGCCACACCTGATGGCTCATAACTTGGTTACTTGCTGAGTTCAGAAATGTGACGCTGAATGTGGTTATGAATTCTCACATCAGAGCTGAGTTTCCTCAGATCATCTTCACACATTCGAACATTAAAAAGTGTGACCTGTCAGATAAATCCAAGTGTTGAGGACTAAACCTATAACATGGACCATTAAAAACACTGTGAGTCCCAGGTGTCCTTGAATGCATCACGGACCTCGGGCGAGGCAGGCGGCGTTCGGCTGTACATACGTGCTTTATAGGTCTGAGAGGTGATCGTTGGTTTTGTATCTAATGAAACATGTATATTTTGATTAAAGTGTGCGACCAGTTCTGAGCCTTACACTGTTGGTGTCACGAAGAACAAGAAAAAAAAAAGAATAAATCACTTTTTATCTAAAACACAA
>JARVLU010000803.1:2562689-2572822 GCA_031762415.1 Simpsonichthys santanae
CCGTCCCTCCCTCCCTCCCTCCCTCCCTCCCTCCCTCCCTCGAACTGCTCAGGGCCTCCTGGAGGATGTTGCCATGACGATGTTTCCCTGACTACTGTCTTGATGACAGCTGGGGGAACACCGATGTCGATTCAGTGTTCTGGCTCTCGGCCACCTGCCTCTCAGAGCCCCGAGGCATGCTGGGAGCTGTAGTTCTCAGTCTGTGGCCTAATGACCAGGTGCGGAGGCTCGTTTCTCCCCCGGTGTCAGAGACTCGGTGACAGCGCAGCTTATTTTCTGGAAAACTGTCCACACGTTTTCCTGAGGATTACCAGATATTAGTCTGTGACGGGCCGCGGATTATTCCAGGAACAGTTTGGCACTTCTAACAAGTGAAACTGAGACGGTTCTGATTCTTTCTCCGTGGTATCTCGTTTCTGAAGGACATGAAGGGTTTCACAGCTGGAACGTTCAGTCGTAAAATCGAACCCGGACCAGAACACGGGCCGGTCCTTTGGGGCAGCCGATGACAGTTTGACGTATCGTGGCGGGAAAATGAGCAGGTGTATTAACGAAAGCTGCTTTCCTCTTTGGGGAGAGCGCATCGTGAAACGTCAAGGTTTTTCTGATTCACCCGTCAGGCTCAAGGTTCTGTGAAACTCATCTGCTCCGGAGTCGGACAGAACACAGCCGTCCTGAAAACTGAGCCAAAGAAAACTGGTCTTCTTCTTTGACCCTTGAAGTTTGGGAAAACCCGGGTGCGTTCTACGCTCCGCTTTGTGGCGCGAGTCTCAGAAAAGGGGAAATGTTTACCCATAATGCTTAGGGGCAATGTTTGGAGAAAACCAAAGATGTCAGCACAAACGGCTCCTCGCAGCTGTCAGCACGGAGGCGGGGGGCTGATGGTTGGGGCTCTTTGCTGTCATTGGGTGGATGATATAAACATAATACTCAATACTTTGTGCTGTTTTAGCTGTTTGTACATCAAAACGTTCAGCTCTTTCAGCCGATGGCTGCCGTGACGTTTGGTTTTTGTAACCTTTATATTTTTCTAAATATTCAATTTTATAAATTAATGTTTCCCCATAGAAATACACATAAAGTCCAGTTTCTTAAAAAATCATTGTTCTCTTTGATAGTAGCAGAAGAAGATTTCAGGTTTTCTTTTAGTTTCCACCCTGTCAGCTAATCTTTAGCTGCTTTTAGCAGCTGTTCTGTCTCTTCTTAGCTTCTAGATAGCAGCTAACTTTTAATTTTTTACTATTGTCTAGCCTTTTGCTATGTTTAGCTTGTAAATATATTTTTGTTCCTTTTACTTTTTTGGCAAAGTTTTCCTGTTTGCTATCACTTTGCATATTTAAGCGTTTAGCTAGGCTTTTGCTACTTTTAGCTTTTAGCTAGCCATTGCTACTTTAAGCATCTAATTAGCCTTTTGCCACTTTTAGCTAGCCCGTTTGCTATGTTTACCTTTGAGCTATCATTATTCTGCTACAATCGGTACTACTGTTCTACATTAGTTAGCTTTTAGCTACTTCTTGCTGTTGGTCATTTTGTTTTTTTGTCACTTTTAGCTAGCCGCTTGCTGCTTGTAACCTGCTCTTTGAGGTTTATTTCTTCATTTTTGCATCTCTTTAGCTTTTGATTCAAATTAGCTACTTATCACTTTTAGCAACTTTTTAGCCTTTTTACAATTTTTTGTCACTTTTGACCAGCTCAGTTTCAGCTTAATCTGCAGATTTCAGCATTCAGCTTCCAGCATCTTTCAGAAAATATTTTAGTTTTTCCA
The DNA here is from genome assembly GCA_031762415.1 of Simpsonichthys santanae. Classification (NCBI taxonomy): domain Eukaryota; kingdom Metazoa; phylum Chordata; class Actinopteri; order Cyprinodontiformes; family Rivulidae; genus Simpsonichthys; species Simpsonichthys santanae. The sequence goes on from JARVLU010000803.1 coordinate 2,564,455, forward strand.
CAACTTTAGCTGCTGTTCAGCTGATGTTCGGGACTCTTCTCTGTGGGGTTGTGATTCTTCCAGCTTGTATAAACTCTGTAGAAACATTTCGGCTGATTAATGTAAACCCTTCGGCTGTTCTTCCCTCAGCTGTGAGTTGATTCTGTTTGTTTCTGTTTCAGTTCTCGTCTCCATCACTCAGATTCATGTTTTTATCATTTTCCATGAATAGGAATGGATCTCCTGTGATCCGCATGAATACCAAACTCTTCGGCTTTCTTCCTCCTCCTCCTCCCGGAGCTGATTGCTGCAGCAGGAGGTGAACAGAAGCTTCTCCTCGATGCTGCAGGAGAGCGTTTACCTTCACCGTGGTCTTTGCTTTTATCACCGGAGCTAAAGAACATCAGGCCTGAGTGACCGGGCGTCTCTAAAACACTTTCTATTTTGTTTTTACATTTTAATTTTATCATTTAACATTTACATTTGATCATTTAACATTAAATTTAATAATTTAACATTAAATTTTATCATTTAACATTAAATTTAATCATTTAACATCAAATTTTATCATGTAACATTTACATTTCATCATTTAACCTAATATTTTATCATTTAACCTAATATTTTATCATTTAACATTAAATTTTATCATGTAACGTTTACATTTTATCATTTAATGTTAAATTTTATCATTTAACATTTAAATTTTACCATTTAACGTTTAAATTTAAACATTTGAGTTAAGAAAAAGTTGTGGTGTCTGTTGGTGTTGGTGCTCAGAGTCGGACATGACTCTCGGCTACTATCTGATGTCGAGAAGAACCGACTGAGGTCTGAGCCGCTCATGTGCTGAGGCGGCCATCTTGAATCAGATCAATCAGTTGTATAGATTTAAAGCAGAAGAACTGACTTAATGTTCGTTTTTCCGATGGATAATAACTTTGTCCCCGGAGTGAAGGTGAGTCTAACACCTGTCCCCCTCTGGGAGCCCCTCCCCCTCCTCGTTAGGTCATCTTAATTAGTCCCGTATTAATCACAGCTTCCTGTTTGACGATGCGATCTCAGCAGGTGACGACCAGCAGAGACGAGACACACGGTTAATTAATTAACTCCACATTGAAACCGTTCCTGCTGCAGCTGTTGAACTCTGACACGCGTTAATTAATTAATTCAATTAAATAATTATAAACTGTCGCACGCAAGAGCTCCGTTTGAAAAATGATTAGATCATGTTTTCTAAATATAAATTAAGATGCAGTCTGTCAGTCCTCTGAGTGTCCTTGTCCTCCTCGTCCCAACGAACAAGTCCTCTTCATTAATTCGCCCCCACGCCGCCCCCTCCCCGCCCTCTGATTGGCTGCTGGGTGGGCCCGCTGTGGTAAGACGCCACATTTATACGGGCCGGTTTCTGACAAACAGGCCGCAGCGGGTCGCTGATGAACTCGCACAAGATTAGAGCTCCTCGACGGGAACGGTGAGCCCGAGTCCGAAACAGAGCGGCGGCGTTTCCCCCACAATGCATCTGTGATCCGCCGAGCCACGCGGCTGGAAATGTTTCCACTCCAACAAATTGATCTGTCAGCCGTGGATTCTGTTTTTCTTTCAGATGAAGAGAGGTTTTGTGCCAAACTTGTGAGCTGATTATGATGCTTCAGGAAATCCGCTGCTTCATCCAGAGTCCTTCGGTTCTGTTGACCCAGTTTGACTCTGAGCACGGGTTCTGCTGGAAGAATTACTTCAAGGACGTTCAAACTGCAAACTTACAGGATTCTGGTTTCGTTCCTGGTTCGACAGCCGTCCCGAGCGGTTCTGTCTGGAAGAGGTGTTGGTTAAAAAGAACAGTTCAGATGTTTTTAAAGTGGGGTTCTCTGGAGAGGTTATGAGCTGTTAGCATTTTACCTGTTCCAGATGGCTCTTGAAGCTACTTGAGTTGTAGCACTTGAGTAAACTGTGACCAGGTTGATGAGCTAACGGCTAATCTGAGCTGGACCAAGACCAAAGTGGATTGTGTTCATCTTAAAACACTGATTTAAAAAAAATAAAAATTGGTAGCACTATATAAGGCAGCCAGGTACATATTTACCTGGTACTTACCTGCTACTCACCATGTACACACCTGATTCTAGCTTGTTAATCTCCTGCTACTTATTTGGTACTCGCCATGTATGTACCTGCCTACCTGTGTATAAACTGGGTCATTACCAGGGAACATGCCATGCAACCAACCAGGTGACACATCAGGTATTGTACTTACCAGGCTACCTACATCGGGATGTACCTGGCTACATACCTGTGTGTGCACTTGGGTACTTACTTACTGGGTATGTACCAGGCTACCTACCCATCAAGCTACTGTCTGGGTTCATATCTGGGTACTTACTGTGTACCTAATAGGTAAGTATCAGCTAGATACCTAAGTGTATACCATGGTACTTACTGTGAAGTTACAAAATACGCAGCAGACTATCTAGTTGTGGAAATACCTGTTTATCTACCTGGGTACATACCTGTGTACATACTGAGCTACTTGGTGCAAATCTAGATACTTACTGTGTACTCAATAGGTATGTACCAGCTATGTACTTGTATGTATCCCCTGGTACTTACTATGAATTTACTACGTATGTAGCAGGCTACCGTCTTCTCAAAGCTACCTACATGGATGTGTACCTGGGTATTTACTGTACATACATGTTACCTACGTGGATGCATACTTGGGTATTTATTATGTATTACTGGTTACCTGTACCAGGCTATGTACTTGTTATTATACTGGGTTACCTACACTAGTGCATACCTGGGTACTTACTGTGTACTGACAGGGTACATACCGGCTACAAACCTGAGTGGGTTCCTGAGTACTTACTGGGGAGGTACCAGGCTGCATAACTGGGTTTTTACCAAACATTAAATCTTTGATCTCCTATTTCAACAATAAGTTTTTAGTATTTTACACTTTTTTTTTTCAGATTTTTTTTTTAAATTTATTCAAATGTAATAATCTTTTCAAACATTTCAGACTGTAGGCATTAGTCGACCTTTTTGAGTTTTAGGTGACTTGAACAGTTTTAAACTCCTTTGACTTCTCCGTACGTGTGTGTTGACGTATGTGTCCATGTTTTGAACGGTTTGATTAAATGGATCATGTTTTCCTCGTTAACTCGAACATTAAGTTTCCTGCCGCCGTGCGACCGTCAGAAATAAAGAATAAAAAAAGGTTCTGGCTCCTGACAAACACTTGTAATCCCTGCTGAGGTCTGGTTTTTGTTCCCTCCATCTGATGGCTGACTTTTCTTCGTCTTCAGTTTCTGAACGTGTTGTTTGTGCAGCTCAAGAGGTCAAAGGTCGTCTCTGCTTTGAATCTCACACCGCCGGCAGACCTAATGAACGATTCGACCCAGGGGGACGGATACACCCTGCTGCGGGCGTTGACCCTGTAAAATAACGTGTTTAATCAGCGTTCTGATGAAAACGTCTCACAAAATGTCACATGAACGTAGCGTAGAGTCGCTCGCTGACCTGAGAGCTGGACCACCTTGTTGGGTTCTGGCTCGGAGCCGTCTGCAGGAAGCAGAGGATTATAGGTTAAACAGGCTCTGAATTTATGGTTGAAGGATGCGTTTTTACCTCGGGATGAAACCTTTCACCCCCTGAACAGGAAATAACCCGTCTCAGAGGACTTCATCTGATGAGTTATAGACCGACCCAGAGGCTCGGAGGATCTGCTGCTTCAAGGAGAATGTCCTCGAAAAGACAGCTGAGAGGAGACCTGAAGAGACGGAGGAAGACTGAAACAAGCAGAAAACACAGACGTTAAAGATTAAAAAGGCTAAATAAGGGAGGAAACTTTACGATGGATGCTAAATGAAGAAAAATACAAAACGCCATCACGCTTAAGTCACGGTTCAAAGTCTTTAAAATTCATTTTTACTAAAGAAAAAAATCTGTTTCAGTGTGAGTCGACGATTTTTAGCTTTGTCCAGAGTTGTAAAACTCCTCAAGCAGATCTGTCCAGAACAATCTGAGCGAGTCAGAAAACCAAAACGACCACAGGATGTCCTTGGTGGAGAATTAAAGAGAATGTGTGGAAAAATGTCAGTTATGTGAAAAAAACGAGTAAATAACTGCGAAAACACAAGATTTTAAACTCAAAACAGTCAAAACCACAACCACATTTTATGTTATTTAAAAATGTGGAAAATTGCTCCTCCGGATACGGGTGGATGATAGACGATGAGATGGTTTCAGACGAGATATGGTTAAATAAAATATGATGTGATGAGGTGAGAAACATATAAGATGCAATGAGATGAATTCAGTTAGGGTGATATGAAATGGGATGATATGAGAGGACACAATCTGATGAAGATGAGGCACAAAATAGGATGAGATTAAATAAAAAAATATAAAATGAGAAGACAGTGAAATTATAGAATGAGATGGAGTCAGATGAGGATTGAGGTATGAGATGGCAATGGATGAAATAAGATGAGCTAAGATACAGTATCAAGATCAGATGATAAGTGATGCTGTCAAAAGATGAAACGTCATCAAATATAAGATTAAATTAAAAAAGATACAATGATGTGTGGTGATAGGATACAATGAGAGAATAAGGTATGAAACAGGATTAGTTTAGTTTAAAATAACAGAGACTAGATTATCATAAGATATGAGATGAGATGCAATCAGATGAGAGGATTAAAGAGTTAAGTATGAGCTATGATGTAATGAGATGTGATGATGGGTTATGATACAATCAGATGAAGATATAAAATGAAACAAGAACAGTGAGAAGGGATCGATATTAGGTGTAATGAGATGGATCGTATGATCAAATGAAAATGAGATATGATGAAATATGAGATGAAATAAGGGATACAATGGAATAAGAATGAAATGGAATGAGCTAAAATACAAGATAAAGATATGATAGGAGATAAAATGGGGTTAGATCATTACAACAACAAAGACGAGACGTAGACAAGATGAACATAAGATATGACATGAGATTAGATGCAAAGAGATGAGAAATGATAGAATGATAGGATAAGCTAAGATTCATAGAGATTTGCTGAGTCAGGACATGATACAATTGGCTAAATATATGATAAATTGAGATTAGATACAATAAAGATAAAATGAGACAATGGTGAGATAAAATAAAGTACAATCAAACGAGGATAAGACATAAGATGAGATAAAATAAAGCAAACAATATAAAATAATGATAAAATGAGGTATGAGATGAACTAGGATTTGATAATTACAGTAACGAAGCAGATGAGAGAGTGGACGATTAACATATGAGATGAGATGCAATCAGACAAAGGACAAACTGATAGGATAAGTTAAAATGTCATGATACAGTATTTGATGAGTTGGGGGATATGACACAATCTGATAGATATGATAAAATGAGACCAGAACCGTTTGATGATGAGATGGATTAGAGTATGAGTAAACTCATATTCATTCCCATACTTGTATATATGAGCATGAGGATGAATCTGTGGCAACATTGTTGTGTCGGCCGCTTCCTGTTCCCCCTCGGTTCCTCTGAAGGTAGGCAAAGTTTTTTTTTTTTTTTCCTCTGAGATCAAACTCGTTTCAGCTGCTGCTTCTGGCTCTGGTTTCATGTGATCTGGGTTTATGGAGCAAAGCAGAGGAACGAGTGTTTTAACTCATCATGTCACCATCTGAGAACCCAAACCCTAAAACTGGTTTTACTCCAAGTACCGTTGTCTTAAAGGACAATTTGAGCCATCGGCTTCATTTAGTTCTGAAACCAGTTTAAAAGTATCTGGACCAGAAGTCTTTTATTTTTAAGACTTTTGGACAAAAAGGGGACAGAGTTTCTGGTCTTCACGTGTCCAACAGTTCAGGACCAGTCCAGACTGAGCATGCTGTCAATGCTCTGCAGAGGATTTTGGATTTATTTTGCTTCCAACAGTAAAAACTTTTCTTTTTTTTTTTTTTGGAAACCCATCGATGACTCTGTGACTGACGGGAATAATCTCGAGTCGCTCCGACGGTTAATGTAGTCAGAATCTGTGTGACGTTTGGGAGTTTATTCGTCGCTGAAACACAGAAAAAGTCAGTGTGGGGAAGATGGGCCTCCTGATTAAAATCTGTGGGGTGAACGTTGGGAGCGGGAGCAGAGATCCGGATGCAGATGGATGATAATTCGGTTCCTGGGAGAACGTTTGTCCGACTGCAGCTGTATATATTTCAGGGAAAATATTCAACATTCAGATTTATTTTTTTTAGGAATAAACATGAAGAAATCTGCATCTCCTGCTGCAGCTTGAAAAGTGATCAGCTGAAGAATCAGTAAACAGATCAATAATTGGATTTGTTTCTTCTTAAGCTCCGCCTCCAACGCCCAAATCAGGATGGAAATCCACTTCCTGTTGGATTAGGGAGCCGACGGAGCATTAAAGCCTGACTCCGAGTCAGTTTATCAAACAGTCGAGTCGGTTCTGGTCAGAAACAGCCAATCAGAGCTCGGATCAGCAGAGCTCACAGAATAACAGACCTTTAAATGTCAAACTACAACAAAAGACCGAACTTCAGCTGATACGGACAGATTTTATGTAGTTTTTATTTTTAATTTTATTCATGTGACGTGAAGAGGGGGTTGTATAACAAAGGCGGGTGATAATGCCCATATGTTTCAGTGTCTATCTGTTAGTAAAATAGCCCAAGAACTACTGAATGGATTAGACGAAACAGCAGTGGATGTACGTCTCCAGCTGATAAGGTTTTGGAGTCAAAACAATTAAAGATGGCCGCCACAGCCACAACAACATCCATCAGTTTTACAGAGGCCAAGCTAAACCTTGGTGTGGTAGTAGCTGAGAGTCATTCCTAACATTTACTAAGAGTGACATCTTAGGATATCATGAACCTCTGGTACTGAAGGCAGCGGGCCTTGATCCAGTTCTTTAGGACTTTAGTTGAGTCCTTAACGTGGGACATTTGTGTCCCAAAACAAGCTGGTTTTTGTTGTTGTCATCTAAAATGAAACGTTTCACTAAATCGCTCCAGTTTAAAAAAACAAAACTGTGACTCCAGTTGGTGCAAGTTTGCAGCCATGAGCCCAACGAGACTTGAAGGTTAAGAAGGTCAAGACCACAGTGGTAACATTATTTTTTTATTCTGCCTTTATTGTCAGAAGTTGTTTCTTTTCTGTGCTTCTTATCATTTTTGGGTTAGACACACATTTCATGTCCCTAAAGCTAATTTATGTCAACCAAGGACCCTCCACTCACCTATTGCTCAGCTTTCAGAACGCCCAACCTTTGATGGTCCTCCTCGAAGGTGCTGGACTCGCTTGGCGTTAGCATCCAGTCTCTCTTTGGGGCTCGACCACCAGGCGCTCACCACTTTATCCATCAAGGGTTTTATTTGGGGGAAGGGGTCTTTCCCTCAGGTGGAGGAGTTCAGGTATCTGGACTTCTTGTTCCTGAGTGATGGATGGACAGAATCCACAGATTGGGGCATCATCCTCAATAATGAGGGTGTTGCTTTGGTCATTCTGGGTGAAGAAAGAATTAAGTTGAAAGGCAAATATCTGGATTTACTGGATTTACAGACATGTTGAGGGACTCCATCATCTGGGGGAGCTCAGAGTAGAGCTGCTGCTCCTCTACATGGAGTCGGCTGAGGATGTTCATCTCTGGTCTGGGAACTCTTTGGGGTCCCTCAAGAGGAGAAGGAGAGTGTCTCTGAGGTGAGGGAGGTCTTGGTTTTCCTTCTAGACCTTTTGCTGCCACAACCTGACCACGAATAAAATGTAGAAGATGGAGACATTTTGTAAAGCTTCTTAACGCTGCACACGTTTAATTCTATAGATTGTTTGTTTCTACTATTCAAGACAAAGGACGACTTGGGGGACTTTTATTTTGGTGTTTGATCCTCGTTTATTTGCCGATGGAGAAACTACGGTAGCTGCTGGAGAATGTGAACGTAGCTCATCTTAAGGAAATACACATCACCTGCCGCTTTCCACAACAAAGTTTATACAAAGATGTTCCTTGATTCGTTAATGCTCAGGATGTGCTGAGGATGACCCTCAGCTACCACCACACCAAACTTTAGAACCTGACCACCACTATCGTTACGGCAGATCTGTGATAATTGTCCCATTATGTGCCAATATAAACACTTCTAATTTTCACCCCTAAAATGCTGGAACCAGCTGTAATTCTACAATGTATCCAGCAGAGAGTGCATGAAGACAACTTTCAAGACATGGCCGTTCACTTAAGTTTCACTTTCAGCTCAGACGAAGCAGCGAACAGAACTGTGTGGCGTATGCTGCTGAGCAGAGCACGGTAAGTTTATTTTAACTGATCTGTAAAAAAAATAATCAACAATAACAAAT